>CAHIKZ030005451.1:1937500-2022500 GCA_903632075.3 Acanthosepion pharaonis
ATATATATATATATACATATGTGTGTGTGTGTGTGTGTGTGTGTGTGTGTGTGTGTGTGTGTGTGTGTGTGTGTGTGTGTGTGTGTGTGTATAGTAATTATATCGCCCAAAAATGGGATCGATATGCTGAGCTCAAATTTTGCCCAAATACTCTTGGGAAAAGTACAGATCTATTTCTGCCCCACACCTCACACCCACTAACCCCCCAAACCACCCCAGGATGGACTAGACTCTAGAGAATTGTCAACCAATCTCGGAAAAAGAAAACTCTAAATTCAAACCTGTGTCGGGCTTTTTAAGAGATCGTGGCACACAGTGCACTATTGTTCTGATATCAATTCTTCCGAAATGTGTGGCTGGTTCGGCACATGCCTTCACCCAAGGACACAGCCATTTCCGTCGACATGGATAGTTCTTTGTTGCTAATCAATGACTACACTACCCAAAGAAACTTCGAACCGATTCAGAGACTGTGAATTTACTATTTATGAAAGTTTCATTTCAACGGCTTTGTCGAAATTTTTATTTTACTTCTGATTTCAAACTACAACCATCGCTGTTCGTGTATGTCATCTGAAATATTACCCCCACCCTCGATAAATTCTCATCTAGCTATCTATATACAAAATTCTATGACTTCCGTTAGTCTGTCCGTCCGTTACACCTTCTAAAATGGTCATACATTAACCGATCAAAACCGAATATATAGAAGAATCTGATGCTACTAGGTACAAGTATTTGGGGATATTAGAACTTGATGATATGTGTCACATTAATATTAAAGAAAATATGAAGGAAATCTATTTGAAAAGAGTGAAATTGATCTTGAAATCTAATCTGAATGCAAGGAATTTGCTTACAGCAATGATATGGATAGTTGCAATGACCTGGTACCGGCGTCCATTATTAATTCCGAAAAAGAAAAAAGGATAGAGCTTAATAGAAAGACCGGGAAGAGGATGTCGCTTGGCACCGTAAAGCAAACATGGACAGATTGTATATAAAGAGAAAGGTTTAAGACACGGATGACACTTAAAGTGAACCCAGAAAACAGTGATGAGTATCTGTTAGATTTTGTAGTGCAAGATATGGGGATTTGTGCATAGTGCATTGTGATGTCATTGGCGAGGAGGAATTCAAGAGAAAGTCAGAAGAAAAGTGAAGAGAAGACTTTATTTAGAAATGAGTTGGAATGGCCAGTTTGCGAGATACACAAAATGCGAACGTCAAAGCAGCATCTAGGATGTAGCTGAGATGTGGTGATCTGAAACGTGCAACTGAAATCATGCCCTTGGTATGATGATAAACTACATCTGCGTCCTGGGTATGACGATAACCTACATCCGCGGCCTGGGTAAGACGATAAACTATGTCCAGCAGCAAGGCCTCTGATCAGGAGGTTTTGAGGAGCGTGGAACCACCTCTTAATTGCTGGGTGTTCCCAGGTCCATCCTGACCCTGGGTGGTAACACTTTTTAGGGCCCCAGCTATGGGCAAATAGTTGATCCCCAGACTGGAGTCGAAGCACTATGAAAGTGTAAAAGTAGGTTTTAATACCAGAAATACTTTGTAAAAAAATTATTACTAGCAATAAATCTTTGACGAAAAAAATTATTACCAGCAATATATTTAAAAAAAAAAATATTACCAGCTATACATTTTTGAAAAAAATTGGTATGTCCCGGAAAGGGATATATTTGAACGAAGTAGCTAAGTGGTTTTGGCTACTATAACCAAGTAGTACACGGTAGCAGTAATCGACTGGTAATCGTCGTAGTCGCAGGTAATAGGTGTAGACCAATAGGATAGCCAATGGCGTAGTCCAGTGGGCGTCGTCATAGGCTTACACTCTGTCGTACCTACACGCCCGTCGGTATTTATGACGGACACCAGCCAATCATATTCCAGTGAGGGGGAATACAGGTGTACGCATATTCCATTATATCAAAAATATTACCAGAAATAAATTTTTGAAGGAAAAAATATTACTAGTTATACATTTTTAAAAAAAAGTGTTACCATCACTAAAAAAAGTTGTCAGCATTAAATAACCCATTGAGGTTGATATACCGTAAAGCAAATCAGACTAAAACAAACCAAACTGCAACTGAAAGCTTGATAATTGTAACACAAACCAAACCCTTGCTACCAATGCTATAAAATACTATATACACAAAACATCGGTCTCTCCAAAATGTAAAGCCTTTCATAGCGTTCCACATTCTTGGGTCCTTAAGACTTTAGAAATTTGCTTAACTATAGACTGAAACTGTGGAAAACCACATTATACCTAAATCACACCGGTGGCACTTTCCCCTACAACCGACCGAATATCCGACAAGGAATATTTCAAGAAGACTTCCTGTTGTCCCTTCTGTTACGTCTTTCCTTATTTGCTCTTTCGCATAAACTAAACAGTAATAACTATGAATACAAAATTAAAAAAGAAAGTGTTTAACCTACATGGATGATATCAAATTCTTTGACAAAGAGAGTTGATGGGTATAATTAATATTGCAAAATATTTCAGTGATGACATCGGTATGGATTTCGGATTAGATAAATGTGCAAAAGTAACATTCAAAAAAGGGAGAATTATAGAAACACATTCAATAGATCTAGCTTTTGTCACAAAGGTTAGGGAACTGGAACAAGACGAAGCCTATAAATACCTAGGAGTCAGCGAAGGAGATGGAACACAGCACACACAAATGAAGGAGAAGCTAAGAAAAGAATACATGAGGCGTTTGCGTCTGGTGCTAAATACCGAGTTGAATTCACAAAACAGAATATCAGCCATAAACACTTTTGTTGTCCTTCTTGTGCAATACCTTCCAACATCCTAAAATTGGAGCATAGCTGGCATTAAGCGAATGGATGCCAATACGAGAAAGCTTCGCACTTGCCAACGCCTGCATTATCCCAATGCTGATGTTGATCGCCGGTATGTGCCCTTATCCGAACTGTCTTACAAAACAACAACAACCATTCGTTAAAGATACCTGCTGGAAACTACAGAAACGTGAATGATAATTTGTTCCAAAGAACAGGAAAGAAATAAGAAAATTTATTTAGAAATAAAGTAAGCCATTGTATTCAAAGGGGTATTTCAAGAAGTGCAAATAAACCACAAAACATTTACTGCAGCGACAAATACTTAATAAAGAAAGAAAAAGCAGATGTACAAAATGCAGAAAGGATGTTAAGATGAGTCTCTTCATGGTCAAGACTCTGCCCGTATCAAAGAAGCTGATGTTGACAAACCCTGTACTTATCAGCAGTTACGTAGTGCAAGGTTGGAAGCTGAATCCGAAGGTTTTATTCTTGCTGTAGAGGACCAATGCTTACTAACTGTTGTAGAGTAGTTTCACAGTGGAGACTTGTATTTCACTAAATCGGTCCTAAAAAAAGGTTCGACGTACAAAACGTTAGGAACTTGAAATAATAGTTAATGACGCAGCAATCTAGTTGTGGTAGTTGATACTTTAATGTCCGACATCGACTGACTCACCAACTCACTCTGAGCTCACTGGCGACTGCTACTACTACTACTTATTATATGTGGGAGAGTCTATTAATAATAGAATAGGTATGTTCCAGTATAACACTAACTAAAAATTACCAAGCACACATACTGAAAAATTGTGTTGAACCAAAATGTAGATTCTGTGATAAATATCCAGACTCAATTAGCCAGCGTTAGCACCGAGTGAATATATGATAGATTGGACCAATATCTCCACTAGAAAATATGTACCTTTTACGGGAAGGAAACTGAAAAAAAAACTGGTATGAACATCACCCTAACCCGGTTAAAGAGATAGAACCTGTAACAATCTTAGGGGACTTTACAATACACACAGACAAAACCATCAAAGTTAATCGTGCAGGCATTGTGATCAAAGACCGCAAAAACAGAATGTGTTTTCTTATTGACATGACAGTTCCTGCAGATTGTAATGTATCTTTGAAAATCTTATAAAAACTATCAAAATACAAGGATCTTGTAGTGGAAATCTAAAGAAAATGTTACACATGAGGATCTCAATAATTCCAGTTGTAGCTGGAAACTTCGGACTGATTTGAAGATTCCCATAGACTCATTGAAGGATTCCTGGAAGACTATGATTTAATAAATAAAAATATACTCACAAGTACAGCTCACACCTTTATCTATGTAAAATTCTGTGATTGGAGATTGTTGTTCTTTGATGATCAGTGGAAAATGTCATGATGCCATTTCTGACCTTAGGTCTCTGGTTGAGAGCCGGAAGGAAATGTGTATACAACAGAAATCAAAGGAAATAATAATAAAGCGATAATAATAATTACGAAGATTATTATTATTATTATTATTATTATTATTGAGTCGCTACACTACACCCATCGAGTGTTTCACACAAAGCCTTGTAAGGGGTGTTAAGGTTTCAAGGTCGTTAAGTGTGCTTGAATCTTGAAGATTGGGACAAAAGTAGACGATGCTTCATGGTTTGTAATTGCCCTCATCGGCAGTTGGGATCATTGGTGGCATATTTCCATTTTTGAAGGTTGACTCTACAGCGACCAACATCTGTTAGGAGACGATTTAGGAATGACCAGAAGGACCAGGCCTCACTGGGAGGCAGTTGAGGAGGGATTCTTTAGGCCAGAAAGGGAGACTGGTTCTACGTTGTTAAGGTGGCTGCACCACAAGGACAGAGCTCCGTTGTTCAGTAGCAAGAAGATGCTTGTCAATAGGATAGGAAGAAAAAAAATGTATTGACGAGAAAAGGAAGCAATTATTTAAAAGCAGAAAAAACGTTTCTTTGATTTTGTTTAATATATTTAATCAGAATAACATTTCTATTCATTACCGTTAATATCTTTTTATGTGCAATGTACTTTCAGGGCATAGGCGATCATGGCTCTCCACTTCCCCCTATCCTTTGTGGCTTATCAACAAGTTTTGTGTTTCTGCCAACTCCCCTTGACCACGTTCCGTCATCCACCTGCTCAAGTTCACCACGTATGTCATGCGCAGCTTTCTCCTGTCTCTTTTCCCCCTCTATTCATCCCGTGAATATCAGATTCTCCAGCGCCCCCATTTTTATCACGTGTCCCAAATTTTTCATCTGTCTCTTCCTTATGTTAAGCATAAGCTTCCTCCTTGTTTGCATCCTCTCCAAGATCTCATCATTACTCACATGTTCGGTCCATGATTTCCTCAGCATCCTTCTGTAGAACCACATCTCCGCCGCCTCGAGTCTCTTCTCCATCCTTGAGGATACTGACCAACATTCGCTGCCTTATAGGAGGGCAGATGTCACGTAGCAGCTCAGTACTCTTTTCTTTTTTCGCCATAGAAATCCTCCTGTTTCGCAGTACTCTGGTCAGCTTTTCAAATGGATCTTTGGCCATCCCAATCCATCTTCGGATCTCAGCGTCGCAACTACCGCCCTCCGTCAGAACACTTCCCAGATACTTAAACTTCCGTACATGCTTGATTCTAGTGTCCCCGACCTGCAAATCGCATTCTGAGCTCATCCTTTTACTGATGACCATGCATTCTGTCTTCTTGTAGTTTATGCTTAGTCCTTTCTTCACGCTCTCCCTTGCTACCTTCTGTAGGAGGTTTTGTAGTTTCTTTTCCATGTCTGCTATCAGTACCGTGTCAACTGCGTATCTTATGTTGGTAAGATCGTGGCCGCCAATGATGATTCCTGGTAGGATCTCCAGTTCTTTCCTAATTACCTCGTTGTATAGGTTGAATAAGTCCGGCGAGAAGACACATCCTTGCCTTACACCTTTTTCTATTAATCACATCTATTTGGCAAATTTTTGATCCCTCGATACAAAGAATCACTCAACACCAGTTTTAACATCTTCACAATTAATAAGGTTTTTACGATCTAAAAAAAACTTGCAGTGATCTGAAAAGGTGATAAATGGAGCAAGGTCAGGAGATTTTCGTATTTATTAGCATAATCTTTACTTGTATAACTGAGTCTACGGTCATGCCGATAATCGTTGGCGTTCTTGAACTGGAAACAAAATCAACAGCATATCTCTGCGAGAATGCTGTGAAAAGTGCCGGAAATATGAGATGACTTACTGTCACTGAATATCCAGCGATAAGCAGCAGGCTTCTGATGGCAACCTGCAAATGCATGAAACCTAATCATTACGAAAAAGACTGTTAATTTCTGCATCTTATGTTTCTGCTTCAAAGCATTGTGAAAATCAATAACAGAAAATGCAAAGCTGTAAAATGCAACAACAAAAAACCTGCGCATTAAAAATGTATTTCTTAAGCAGGAGTGAAAATATTACACGGAGAATTGAAATATTGAAAATTAGGGCCGGTAAATACATGTCTGTAATATGCATGTATGTATGTATATATATATATATATATATATATATATATATATATATATATATATATATATATATATATAGTTCTTATAATATGTAGATATTGTAGACTGATGAAAGAAATTCGTGGCATAAAAAACAACATCGATAATAATAATAATAATAAGACGAAGTAGAAAAAGACGAAGAAGAAGACAGAATAGAAACAGACGAAGAAGAAGAAATCAAAGAAGAAGACGGAATAGAAAAAGACAAAGAAGAAGACGGAATAGAAAAAGACGAAGAAGACAAAGGAGAAGACGAAGCAGAAAAAAAAAGAAGATAAGAAAGACGAAATAGAAAAAGACAAAGAAGACGTAGTAGAAAAAGACGAGGAAGAGGAAGACACAGAAGAGGACGAAACAGAAAAGGACGAAGAAGACAAAGACGACGAAATGAAAAAAGACGAAGAACAAGAACACAAAGGAGAAGACGAAGTAGAAACAGACGAAGAAGAAAAGAAGAAGAAGAAAAAGACAAAGAAGAAGACAAAAAAGAGAAGTCGAAGATGAAAATGAAGAAGAAATCAAATAGAGTCATGATGTTAAAATAAGTTAAAAATCGGAATATTCAGACATGAGCAATAAAATATGAATTTAGACTTTTGTTTTATCCATGAGAAAGGATACATATGTTTATATGGACTTTTGTCCATGTTTTGGGTTAAGGAAGCCACCTCCAAAGTTTTTAAAAGTATTTTTGATACACCCTGTATATATGCATTTATATATATGATGTATATAAAAGCATAACAATGTTTTATTTTTTAATTATTTGTTCAGGTTTATCCTTGTAATTGCAACTATTTTTAGAAATAGAACCACCATATGCATTTATCATTATTATTATTAAATAAAGAAAGAAAGAATAAGAAAATACTAAATAGTAATATATATAAAGATACTAACAAAAATGAAATTGCAGAAATAAAACCAAATGTCCACAGTAGGGACATTGCAAAGTGCAAAATATATTATATAAGTCAAAGGTAACAACAAATGAGAACCCAACGGGAGATAGGATCTACATCAAAGCACATAAAAAAGAATTTAAGGAAACATATGGAAACAATATGCAGTCAGTGAATTACGAAATATCTAAGAATAACACCATGTTGCCAAATTATATATGGGAGTTAAAAATGAAACAGAAGATACCTTGAGTAGAATGCTATATCAAAAATATAACGAAAAACAGTGGAAGAAGCTGCAATCTTTGCATGGAGGAGAAACTCCAAATGATAGAATTTAAGTAACTTGAATAACCTATCCCTAGATATAAGCAATGGAACGAGAACAGTTTACTCCCGTCGATTAAATAAAGTGTTCAGTTCGAAATTTCCAGTAAGTTGGAGAGATCGATAAACAACAGAAGAAGTGTGATAAAAATAACAAAGATGAGGACAATAGTCCGAATATAAATACTGTAAACAGGGAATAATCTAATACAGAAAAGCAATGAAACTGTCGGTAAACTTATTTATTCATTTCAAAAAATGTGTAAATAACAACAGAACTCAAAACTGTTATTAAAAAACAATCATCCATTTAGAATAATCTCCAAGCGTGAAACAGAAACAACGCTATCAATGGATAATTCAAAGGATTTAAAATAGATCATTCTTATATACGTAAGAAAGTGAATATACAACATCATATATATATATATATATATATATATATATATATATATATATATATATATATTAAAAAAAACAGACCACTTTAAGGTTCAATGTAATAAATTATTTCACCACAGCCCTTTTAAAGGACTACGGATAATCAGACTTTACTTCCAAACAAAGTTGTGGACAGAAATATTCACCGCCACTTCTATAATTACAAATAAAACCTTAATGCCTCAAATTTCCATGAAAACTTCATGTGCATTTTTTTAACAAATGAAGAAATAATGGATTTGAATGAATCTGCAGTGATGCTCACAACAAAAATTTTATTTTAATGTCAAACAATAATACAAAATAACAACAAAAGACATTTAATATAGAACAAAATTATTTTCCCTCTTGCCTCAATAATCAATTTTGTAAGCTTTATTCTTGATTATTGCCTTTAATCATTTTTTACAGTTCTTTATAAGATCACTACATACACTGACAGGTATTTTGCTCCATTCTTTCTTCGCAATAGCTCCTAGTGCTTCCAAATTCAAAGGACTTCTTTCTCTTCCTTTTTTATTCAAATATACCCATAAATTTTCAATGGGGCTTAGGTCAAGACTTTGTGCGGAATTTGCCAATAGCTTAATTTCTTAAGTATTTTATAACAATTCGTTCCGTGTGTTTAGGGTCATAGTCATGTTGTGACATCCAGTGACGACACAAAGACAAATTTCGTACTCTTTCTTTTATATTATTTTTCACAATAGCCAGACACTGCTCTTTATCCATCATACCCTGTACTCTCACTAGTTCTCCTGATCCAAAAGCAGTAAAACATCCCCAGATAAAAATGCTCCTACCAGCGTGCTTAATTTTTTTTTCTCTTTTTTTTTGGTTTGTCAGGATTCATTCACTTTTCTCCATGCATAACAGGAGTTCATTTGACCAAAGAATTCTAGTTTCTCCTGACCATAACACAGAGTTATCAATATTTACCCATATAAATCTAGATGGCTTCTAGCATAAGCCTATCTGCATTTTAGGTGTGTAACCTTAAGCAAGGGAGTTTTCCTAGGGCGACAGGCTCGAAGTCCTGCTCGATAAAAGCATCTAGTGTTTGTCTTCGTCCGTACATTCAGCCCTGATAATGTCCTTTGTCGTTAATTGAGGATTCTTCCAGACATTCCTTTCCAATCTCTCAGAAATTAACCTTTTCTGACAGTCTTTAATTTATTCTCAACAATGATAGTCGTTTTACTTCCAGATAATACAACGAATTGTTGATCTAGGAACATTAAATGCTTGGAAAGTGTTGTATATCCATCACCTTGTTTGTACGCACCAACTATCTTCATTCAGAGCTTCTTGCCAAGTTCAGTCCAGTTCGCCATTGTTGCAGAACGAATGAGTTATTGCGGTACGTGACACTCACATATTGTCTTCTTCATTATCTTTTAGAATGTTATAGAATAAGTTTAATACTATTTCATTTTCAAATGGTGCTTGTATGAAATCTCAAATTAAGAAAAAAACATTACAATTGATATAATGCAATATATCTTTACTAATTTCCATATGGGGTGGGGGGAATAATTTTGAACTGCACGAATTGTTAGAAAAATCTATAACGATGAATACTGAACAAAAGTTCTAAAAATTTCACGAATTATTCAAAACTAAATACGGAATGAACTATTTATAGCAAATTAAATAAGTACTTGCAAATATTCTCATTTCCTTAGAATATATGCCATTATTCCACAACTGTACAGGAAAGACATTTGGGTCACTAACACACTAAAAAAAGACTAATTAGTATCGAAAAACATAAGATAAAAATTAATTATTCTTAATAATATGTGGAAATCTCCACGCTTTGCCTGATGAAGATCGCGAGACCGGAAACACATGTAGCAAAATTATGGAAAATAAAGCATAATATTTTTTTTTAAATCCACATTGCAACCAAAAACGTTTGCGGTTTCTCTCTTCCTTTTAATATACACACTTTTCTCTCGTTGGAAATACTATAACCTCTTTATATATATATATATATATATATATATATATATATATATATATATATATATATATATATATATAAATATATAAAATGTTTCGTCTTCTGAGGGACTTTTATTGTTATTTCTCCTCACTAATGTCTTCTCATTCTCCTTCACTGCTCGTAACTCTTTGCGTCTAAGTGGCATTATTGCTTTGCTTGGGGTGAAATTTTTAAAAAAACTACTTTACCCTGAACATTAATTTTCAAACGGGAGATTTTTTTTAATACTAGAGTTCATCATATACGAGATTTGAGAGACACTCAAATCAGGTGTTTCTGTTAAAATAGTTCTAAGGCGCTTCATATGAATGAAAGAGAGGGTGGCAGGAAGTTAAAATTATTAGGAGAAGGAGGATGGATAACAATATACTATTTACTCGAAGTTAAGATTATAATGTTCAAGCAAGCATCCGTGCGACATTCTGTTCCACAACGTGACAATTCTTCGGAAAAAGCTGTCGACATAGAACTTTCTTCTTACATTTTTGATACAGTGAAATTCGGTTGATTCGACCCTGTGGCAGTAACATTGCGTGTCCAACTGTAAAGTTTTGAACTGATGGAACTCAAAATTGGAGATCATCTGAACATTTACCAGAAAAGTTTTCTACTCAGTTTTTCTACGATTCCTCTCGAGGTTCTTCACAAAATCCAATAAAGTATCTGAAATGTAATCAATCCTGACTTGTCATCTCGACTTCAGTCTCACTTTCTCACTGACATGACATGACTTCCCTCTTTCTTTTCTACAAATATTTTCATGGCAACTGCTCTTGACGAGCTATTTTCACTGGTGCCCCGACTGCATGAATTTAATCGTGTTACTGGATGGGCATGTAGGTCCCACCCGTTTACTATTGAAACAGTTAAACGTAACCGTCACTTCTACTCCAACAGTTTCTTTTCTCGCACTTCCTACCTGTGGAACACACTTCTGTTGACTTGCTTTTCTGATAATTACTTGCTTCTCTGATAAAAATTTAAATGCAACGTCAATTGCCATCTTCTGTCTTCTTGAATTCTGTTCAGCTGCTATCCTTTCCTCAGTCCTCTCTACACTCAGTCTTTTCTTTCAGGTTCTCTGTAAAAACTTTGTTTACTGGTCGCATCTACTTCTTTCTTGGGGTGAAATGATTAAAAATTGCGATAGAGTCGAGGGAGGATTTCGAAGATGCATCTGTGGGAAATTAGGAGGGGGATGATTTTAACTAAGGGAGAAATAGGGGAGAAATTTATGTCATATATATAAATATAATGCTGGAAAATAACTTGACGTCAATTCAAAATAAGGGAGGTATTGGAGAAGTCTGGGAATGCAGGGGAGGGAATAGACATTGAAACACACTAACACAGATATTCATTATCCCTTTCTGTAAATAAAATGTATTTATTAAATAAAAAAAAATATTTTATAAAATGTATTTATTAATATTTCTAATAATAAAGCAGAGACGTAGATACGTGCCTTTCCCAAGGTTATTAGTGTCTAATGAATAAGAGCGGCTTCTGTCGGAATTCGAACACGGTTCGCCGAATTTATTTTCTGCGCCAATAAACTTAATGCCAGAGCTTGAGGTAGGCATTCAATAAATATGTATTCAACTGAAAAATAACGATTGTATTTATGCTTTTCTTTAGACATATTTATAGTAACGCATCTTCAGAGTTAATTAAACAAAGTTCGGACCAGTCCTCAAGACGTTGTCTTGTTTGGAAGCATTCTAAAAGAAACTTTGTTTTGCCCGATTACTTCAGAACAACCCTTGAAATTCGGGAGTTATTAGCCCTTAGAGGATGTCTACTCGCTTATTATGCAAATGTATGTCTGAAAAATTGCACACATAACACAATTAAGCCCAGTAGGCCAAAGAACGATGAGTGCCTGAAACGAGCCTCAGGATGGTTTTATTCCCATAGTAACCAAATATTATTTACTTTTAAATCCTTTTTGTGTGCACAAATATATCAATAAACACTTATAAGGAGAAGAGTACATATGTGTGTGCGTGTGTGCGTGTGTGTTTACATGTGTGTGCGTATCCGTGTGTGTGCAGTTATCTGTGTTTATCGTTACATACGTCTTTTGGTTATCTGTTTAGTTACCTGATTTTTCTTCTAGTTTTCTGTTTGATTTATATACACACACAAATATATATATATATATATATATATATATATACACAAATATATCAGTAAATAGACACACACACATAAATATATATATATATATATATATATATATATATATATATATATATATATATATATATATATATATATATATGTACATATCTCATATCTATATGCTTAAACGCAATTTTTATACATGATCGCAATCTTCATGTGTGTAGTTATCTTTGTTTATCGATATATATGTCTTTTGGTTATCTGTTAATATATATATATATATATATATATATATATATGGAAAAAGATTACTATATATATATATATATATATATATATATATATATATATATATATTATTATTATAGTATATTCAAACAAAATCACGTTGAAAATCGATAGAGAATAGGTTTCATGTTTCAGCCCTAAGATGTGCTTCTTCAGGCGACGGTAAATAACTGGTGAGTAAATGATTATTTGTAATTTCAGAAGAAGAATAGCCCCTCGTTTTTAGAAAGAGAAGAGAAGACAAGGTAGCAACAAATCAGAATTAAAAAGAGGCTTATGGGTTTACCCTGATTAACCAATTAGGAGACAAATTCAAAATTAACCTAGAAAAAAAGGGGAAATTTGATGATGATAAAATGTGGTCTGAAATAGTTCATAAGTGTCAGACAAGAATCTATAAGCGAGTGACAACCTTGTATGATAAATATGAACAAATATAACTTGTTCAGTGTTTTTTTTTATAAAATCTAAGGCGAGGGGTAAGACGATAATCAAACGTATAGCTAATTTTTATTATAGATTTTGTAATTGATAATTAAAAGGCTTCTTTAATGTTATAGCCATTTTTTAAAAAAAAGTACTTCTGTGTCCAATGTACCTAAAACAGTAAAATAAATGGCTCCTAGTGATGGAAGTAAATATAAGAATATATTTGATTTTATATTAGCTATACAAGTTCTTGTATTTGATTTTATACTAGCTATAAAAGTTCTTGTAGTTCAATCGAGAGAACAGCTGGTACGGTAAAGCAGGCTTTGAATCTCGCCAGGAATTTGTTATTTGTTACATATTAGCTTTGTTTATTCACTACTATGGAATGCTGTTCCGAGTAGTGTTGCGGTGAGTAGCAATTAAAAAGTGAAGATAAAATAATTACACATTAATAATGGACGTATATAGTTATTCATGATTTTATAAGTATCTGCAAAATGATTTATATTTTCACTCGCTAGTTAATTAGAGGCACGGTGGAGTAATGGATAGTGGCTCGGATTGAGCCGAGTTCGAATTCCAGTCAAATCCATTACATTCACTTAGGTACGATATACCCTTGGGAAAAGGTATGAATCCTCTTCTTCTCCATCTATGTGTAAATAGCAGGAGAGAACTGGTTCTATAGCCTTGGATGGCAGAAAGAAATCTGCCTCGTCAGTCATGTATCTTTCGATACATGATCCCCTAAGCGTGTATCACGCATGACACATAACTGAGTTAATTAGATATGAACAAAGACTCCTTCATCGTACCCTCTTTCTCTCACTCGTTTGCTATCACTCTTTTTCCTCTCTCATTGAACTCTCTTGCTATTAACTTTTTATCCCTCTCTCTCCCTCTCTCTCTCTCCCTCTCTCTCTCCCTCTCTCTCTCTCTCTCTTT
Organism: Acanthosepion pharaonis; assembly: GCA_903632075.3. NCBI lineage: Eukaryota > Metazoa > Mollusca > Cephalopoda > Sepiida > Sepiidae > Acanthosepion > Acanthosepion pharaonis. Next base: position 1,951,372 of record CAHIKZ030005451.1, read on the forward strand.
CACTCACAGAGACACATACAGAAACACACACACATACACTCGATGGCGGTCTCCTCACATTCTTTATTCCAAATAGCCTTTTCGTCCATTTTCTTATCTTTTTTATCCCTCTTTGCTATAAAATCTATTGTCAGTCATTTTGCTATAAAATGTATTGTTAGTCATTTTGCTATAAAATGTATTGTCAGTCATTTTGCTATAAAATGTATTGTTAGTCATTTTGCTATAAAATGTATTGTTAGTCATTTTGCTATAAAATGTATTGTTGATCATTTTGCTATAAAATGTATTGTTGGTCATTTTGCTTTAAAATGAATTATTGGCGATTCTACTATAAAATATACTGCTGGTCATGCTTTAAAATTGTATTGTTACTAGTTTTCTTATCAATAAGTGTCGTTGGTAATTTTACTGTCAATATGTATTGTTAATTTTTTTTATATACAAATCTATTCCTGGCATTTTTTTCTATAAAATTTATTCTCTATTATACTTTCATAGTTTTTGCTTGGGGGTCTACTATTTTCCTATATCGGGGACCCTAACTGGTGCTACCACCCCGGGTCAGGAACAGTGGCAATTAAAATATAGTTCCACGTTTCTCGAAACTGCCAATATCCCGATCAGAGGCTTGGCTGCCGGTTGAAGTTTATCGTCATACCAAGGACTCTGAAATTAAAAGGAAATGCGATTAAAGTAAAGAAATAAACACAGTGCAAAACAAGACCCGCTTCTGTGTTTGTTGACCGTTTTCAGTAACCGTTCGGCCTCAGATCTTGGCGCCCTGGTCTGACAGACGAATATATCTAATGAGATTAATACGAAAATTAAGTGAAGGCTGATTAACAAAGTGGGTCCAGGTGGGCTTTTAATTATGTTACTTCACATGCATTTTGATTAAATCTTCATCAAGTTTTTTTTTTATCTTCTTTTCTTTGCGAGCTTTTATCAGTGACAAGTCAAGGAGAACCAATCAGGATTCTGAAGGACGTATTTTGGGATTTCTACACGAGCTGAAATGGCGAACACTTCTTTGCACACTGTTCCCAAATAAATAGATAGCTATATAAAAAAAAAAAGAATATATATCGAAAAATCAAAAATCAGCATTCCAATTACTCCATAAATTTGATCTATTAAACGGATCTTGTTAGTCGCCAGTAGACTCACTTGCTTTGTCTGGAGCAATTACACAAAATCATTGTCTGATAATTCACACACACAGAAACACACACGCATACATGCGCACACATATATATATACAGGGTTATTCAAAAAGAAAGAGCAGATTTCGAACATTTATTACAACAAATGATAAGACAGAAATACATTCAACACGATTTGAAATGCATATTTGGAACGGGAGTACAGTATATCATTTGTTTCTAGTTTAGGATTCAGTTTCCGGATCCTTCTAAAGTCTACTTCTACTGTATATTCCTATCTTCTCCGTCTAAACACTGAAATTTTAATTAACAATTATTTTTCTCCTAGGTAGGAAAAAGGTAGGTTTGCCTATCATCCGGTTCACACTCCTCCGCAGTCTTTTGAACAGGAGTAGAAGTATTATTTAGGTTTAGGTTTCTGGTTCCTTCTAGAATCTTTCCATTCTCTTTCACTCTCAGTAGCCCCTTTGTGTCTTAGTGGCATTGTAACCTTGGAGAGAATTAAAAATATACATAATACCTTACGTTGATTGCACAACTAGGAGTGTCATGCCAACACAATTTTCAAGTTTTTCTTGCTTGTTCCTTTTGATAACATCAGTGTCTCTCTAAATTAGAATTTATTATTCTTATTTGCAACCTTATTTTCAATCTTAAATGTTAATCTGTGCCTAAATTCAAATCCAAAATTAAGCTACAATTCATTTTAATAATTAAACAACAATAATAATCCACCCCAACAATAAAATATCTCGCGATAACATTAATGTTAAAAAACCTGTTCACCCCCCCAAAATATCGGTACTTGAAAATTGCGTTGGCATGAAACTCAAAGTTGTGCAATCTATGTAAGGTATTTTTATATATATATATATATATATATATATATATATATATATATATATATATATATACCGAAGTATAGGATTGGTGTATACGGAATAAATTCAATAACCAAAAATTACTATTCTTTAAAAGAGTGCTCAATACAGAGTAGAGCGAATATAATTATTTATTTAAAAATTATAACATAAATATGTTATAAAATCACTACAAAGATAGCCATTTTGTTTCAACACCTTTGCTGTCTTACCAAGAGGTGTTGAAACAAAATGGCTATTTTTGTAGTGATTTTATAACACATTTATGTTATAATTTTTAAATAAATAATTATATATATATATATATATATATATACTCATCCAAGTATTCAGATAACCTCGGAACAGTGCCCCAAGAGCCACGACTGCCTTTTGACCCTTATAGCCGCTCTATCTCAGAGAATAAGCTGGGTCTAGCAAGGTATACAAGTAATTAATTTTGGGGATTTAAAAAAAGCAGTCGTGACTCTTGGGACACTGTTCCGAGGTTATCTGAATACTTGGATGAGTATCGCTGCGGAACTGAGTGAGTAGCACGCTATACCGAGTCTAGCTTGTGTCTTGTTCGTCACCGAACAGTTGGTATGACGTTTGCATTGTATCGAAACGGTCCAGGTTCGATTCTCAGTAGTGGATGCGCACTGCTGATGAGTCCCAGATAGGACGAAACGACCGTCCAGTGCTTTCTGCATTCTGTTGAGGATGCTTTTAGACTCATTGCTATAAGCTTAAATTTCCAAAATTAATTACTTACATATATATATGTGTGTGTGTGTGTGTGTGTGTGTGTGTGTGTTAGAGCTGTTGATATCGGTTGAATTTCCAATCACCCCTACAGAGAGTTATTCTATTATTCTTATTCTCTCAGCTGGTGTACCGTATTATGCTACTATTGCCTTTGCAATGATCGGCGATATTATGTATGGTTTCTAGTCTTACGTTTATACTCGAAAATTGTGAGATCAGCGCACTCTCAGTGACTTCTTTTCTTTCATGGATGAGACTGGCATATATTAGGTCGAATTGTGGCCAAATGCGTTGCGGTGAGCCACCATTGATTTTAAAATGTTGTTATACAGCATTCCTCTGCGATGCCTCTCTTGGTAGTTGTTGGATGTTTCGCCGATCTACAATAATATATGTTTGCTAACTGTTAGTAATATAATGTTTGTTAACCCTGTAAACTCCTCCGTAGAGTTTAAGACCGCAAGGTCACGACACTTGATAAATTCCGCAAGGGTTTCCCTAGTAGGTAGCTTTTACGGGGCAGCTTTGCTAGACACATGCTCAACTGTTTTTGAATTAAGAATTGTTCTTCTCTTAGACTGGTTGACAACCAAGATTATATGGCTTTGTCTGCTTTGCTAACTCAGGGATGAAAGAATTGGATTCATGAGAGAACGCAAGAGTATCAACTGAAATTTGCACACTTCATTCCAAGTCCAATTTTTTGTGTCGATAACCGCTACAATACATACACATCTAAATGGGTTACTAAGAGATTTAGTAACGAAACCGCTCTCTATGAATCATCTCAAAGAACATTCTTTGCCTTGGCTGATATTAACATCCAGGAGAGAAACTCACTGCGGTTTGTTGGTACCACGTTTTCCACTGATATAAAGTGGAATGGTTATATTGAATCAATTGGTAAGTCTGCTGCTCGGAAAGTTGGTTTGCTGTAGTAAACAATTTTTCTCACCACAATTTATTTAGAACATTTATCAGCCTACCATGGAATATTACTGCAACATCTGCTCAGGTGCTTCTGCTATATATCTAGTGATTCTTGACACAATCCAAAGAAGAATCGGCAACGCTATTGGTCTTAACCTGGCAACTCGGCTTCAGTTATTTTGCATCGCCGTAACGTAGCTTACCTATGGCTTTTATATATATATATATATATATTTTCATGGTAATTGTTCTGATGAGTTTTCTCCGTTAGTACAACTTCACGAATTTATGTGCAGTACTAGATTGGCAGTTAGATCACATCATTTTAATGTTGGAACTGTGAGTTGTAGCCATAAATTCTATGCTACTAGTTTCTTCTCATGCACTTCTCGATTGTGAAATTCTCTTTCAGCTTCCTGCTTTCCTGTCAACTTTGACCCCGCAAAATTTAAATGCAATGTCATTCGTCATCTTTCTAATTCATGTTCTTATATTGCCCTCTCTGTTTTTTTCCTTTTCAGTAACCCCTTGCATACTAGTGGCATTTATTGACTTTTGGGATGAAATGACTTCTTTTCAAAATTAATGGCTTGAAAATTATTTTATTACATAATTGTCCTCTCTATTTCCCTCTCTGTTCAAATCTTTTTTCTTTTGTTTTCTCTCACTCTCTGGTTTTTGTCCTCTTTGTATCTCTGTATCGTCCTCCTCTCTCTCTCTCTCTCTCTCTCTCTCTCTCTCTCTCTCTCTCTCTCTGTTTCTCTCTCTCTCACACACACACACACTCTGTTCAAACCTATTCTGTGTTTGTATTCTCTCTCTCACTCTGATTTGTTGTTGTTCGCTCGATCACACACGCACACACACACACACACACACACACATGTACACAACCTTAACCCTCAACCTAACTCTGCTCAGACACACACCCACACATACACGTGTCTATAATTCATAACGAGTAAAGTTGAATAGAACGTCCGAAATCCAAACACGACACTGGCAAACTCCCTCGACACTATTTGATGATACGATAGATTACGTCCATTAGGCAAATTGGACGTAATCCCACGTACAGACGGCTAGCTGAAAAATAAGCAATTTCCATTAACTCTGATTATCATTTTCCACATAACTAAGCCACCAATCTGTCGAGAGGAAAGGACAAAGAGTAAGAAGTAAAAAGCAGAGAAACATCAGAGATGACGAGTTAGACAGTAAATATGGCGACGGTAAGAGAACGCAAGCCAAGGGAGGTAATCACCAATGGAACGTATAAGTAAAGGTGACGTGTAGAATAAGAAGTAGAAATTGTTTTGTAAAATGCCTTCATTTCAGCTGTCACTCACTTGCAGGTACAGCCTAAGTGTCATGTTTTCTAACCAAGTTGTTAGATAACCTCCATTGAGCTAATTAAGAGTAAATCAAAGGAAAGACTTAAAATTTAATATAGTTGTACGTTTTGAGGTTATTAAATATTAACTAAGGGTTGTAAAGAAGTTGATTGATAACTCGTAATATCCGTGAAATTTTCGTGGTTTTACTATTTTAATATTCTGATGTATCATAATATATAATAAATAAATAATCTCCTTAAGAGTTCCACGGCTATCTGTGGAAATTCCTCTGTTGTATCGATAAATATCTGAGCTTCACAGCTTTAGCCAAATGTTGTAATAACAATCTTAAGTATGACTACAGGGCATTAAAGAAGTAAGAGGGTACAAGTGAAAATTCAAAAATTATTTTCCAATTCACTAAAGCAGACGTTAAACATGAGAGTATTATCGTCTGATTTAATTTATCTCCTTCACTCTCTCTCTCTCCGTTTCTATCTATCTATCTATCTATCTGTGTGTGTCTATCTTTCTTTTTTCTTCTTTTTTCTCAATGAAACCAAACAGTGTCTTTGATAGGTTTCTTCTTCATATCAGTGGAAAACGTGGTACCAACAAACCGTAGTGAGTTGCTCACCTGGATATTAATATCAGCCAAAGCAAGGGATATTCTTTAATATGATTTATAGAGAGCGGTTTCGTTACTAACTCTCTTAGCAACCCTTTAGATGTGTACGCAGTGTAGCGGTTATCGACGCCAAAATGAACTTAGAGTGAAGAGTGCAAATTTCAGCTGAGACTGTTGCGTTCGCCTATGATCAAAATAGAATAGTTCATTATTTATGAGGTATTGGCAGAGCGTAATGGCCGTGCTAAATAGCTAATGTAAGGAATGAAGGAAGAAGCGGCATTATAATATGATGACTGAGATATTTATAATGTTAAATAATTCTCATTTCCAAAGCGTCCAAAAAATAATTAATTTCGAGTTAAAGTACCAACAATACCAAATGGTAGATAGATAGATAGATAGATAGATAGATAGATAGATAGATAGATAGATGCTGAGACAGACAGAAATGAAGACGCTGGGATAGATAGATAGATAGATAGATAGATAGATAGATAGATAGATAGATAGATGCTGAGAGAGAATTGAACACGCTGAGATAGATAGATAGATAGATAGATAGATAGATAGATAGATAGATTGATTGATTTCCCGCCTCGATCGATATTCACGATCTGCCAAGGCTCTGTTCTATTTCTCGTTTTATTCTCGTTTATTTCTCGTTCATCGATACTGAGCATTCTTCCCCACCACAAGCATAGTAAATTTTAAACAATAAAATTTAATAATAAAGTGGACGATCGCTTGAGGCTTGAATCTGACCATCACATTGTAGTTTTGATCTATGTGTGCACACAGTATATTTCTACACACACCCAAAAATATAGCAAAATTGAAACCATGTAACGTCATATATGCTTTTTTCATATTTTAACATATTTGTATTACTTCAAATGTCATTATATCTGACACTTCGTATTTGAAATAAACAGCCATTTTTATTTATTAGACAGTGTGTAATATGTATATCAGCCTGTGCATTCGATAAATATTAGTAAAAAAAATGTGTTCCCCAGCAGGAATCGAACCTTTTCCTCCATTGGCATAGGAAATCACTGCTTGATATATTGTGCTTTATCTCTCGGCCAACAGAGCCGTGTATTAGGCAAGCGTTCAGTATACAGAATAAAAACATAAAATGCACGAGATATCCCTACACATGGACATGGGCATTTGATCAAATAAATGGTTCAGTTTGAAATTCCATGTAGCTTACCCGGATGGGCTGTACATTAAAGAAGGCCAAAGGGTACAACGGTCGAAATGTTGTTATATTAACTTTTGAAGTCAGTAGCTATCAGGGGAGCAAATAAGCGGAAGGGAGTTCCACAGGCGGGAAGTTCGAGAAAATAAACCGTTGGAGTTAGTGGCAGTTACATTTAACTATTTCAACAGTAAAACAGTGGGACCTAAATTTCAGTCGCTTAAATTCATGCAGTCGGGATATCAGGGAAAAAATCTTGTCAGAGCAGATGCTATGAAAATATTTGTAGAAAAGACAGAGGGAAGCCACGTCACGTCTGTGAGAAAGTGACTGAAGTCGAGATGCCAGGTCAGGATCGATTACATTGCCGATCCTTCTTTGGATGTTGCAAGAACTTCGAGATGAACAGCAGGGGCAAATGGACCAGATATGGCAACGATATTCAATGCACGGGCGAATGGTAGATTTGTAAATGTGCAAGATGGACTCTGACGAGAAAAACATTCTGCCACAACACAATGAACTAACTTTCCTTGCTGTAGCTTCAGCCATTGATTCTATGCCGTTGTTCCACTTCAATTTAGTTGAAAACGTGAGGCCAAGAAGCCACAGAGTGACGCTCTCCTAGAGTTGAGCATCCGCCATGTTGTTGGCAGGCAGAGAAGTTTCTCTATGTTGGTTAAATGAGAGCAGTTTAGTTTTGGGGGCATTCAAATCTACAAGCCATTTCCTGCACCAATTAACCACTGATTAGAGGCCCTTTTCAAGAGCAGTGGCCAGGTTAACTTTGTCAACTCTGGCAGATTTTCTATTGAGACAGGAGTAAATGGTTGTGTTATCTGTATAAATGCCTACTTCCTGATGACATCAGGAAGATCATTTATGAACATTAGAACGGCGTATGATACAGGATAGAGTCTTGAGACTTTATTTCATGATTTGATAGGAACGATTGGATTAAATCAAACAATTCCCCTGTAATCCTGTATCCCTGAAGCTTAAGGAGAAGACCAGCATGCAGAACCCTGCCAAACGCCTTTGAGATAATCTAGAGCCACAGCTTGAGCTTCGCCGTTATTATCAAAAGCTCGATATACATATTCAGTAATTCCCGTAAGTACGTGAGCGGTAAACTTAGCAAAACAGAATCCGTATTGTTTCTCGGAGAGTAAGTCGTGAGAGGTAAGATGCTTAACCACTTTAGCATCGATTAAAGCCTCAAGTACGTTGCTGAAAACTGGTAAGAGACTAATAGGGTGATACAGAAGTCAAAAGGTTCTCCATAGTTCTTAAAATCAAAGACTACGGAGAAGGACTTCCAACAAGCTGGAAACCAGGAAGCAGCGAGGCAGTAGTTGTAGAGTTTGCAGAGAACTGGAACCAACTCGGGTGCACTTAAGACGATGGCTGGTATTCCGTTACCTCCACTCCACTCGTCTTATGTAAGTCTAATTTAGAAATTATGTCCAAGACCAATGACAGGTTTAAGCGTATATCACTCAGTAGAGCCTCAGTTCTAGAGGTAAAATCAGGTGTGGGTACTCTAAATTAGTCGAGTGTTGAAGTGGAAGGGAATCTCCGAGCAAAGCATTCAACCTTATCTATAGAGGAGGGATTGAGAATTTGCTGCTGTTCAGCATACTCTTGCAGCGCCGTCACTAGTCTTTAGAACCGAACTTGTGAAATGCTATACATTGTTTCATTCTATCAGCAAACAGTAACTTCGCTTCATTGAGAATACTCTTGCACTCGTTGCAAACAGAGACGAAGGGATGTCTATTGCAAACAAACGTGTCTCTCTGATTCTGCCGGTAGAAGTGATTCCCGTGGGCTATAGCGGCCGAGCATGTGGGTGAGAACCAAGGAAATGAACGCGGTTTAACTTAGTCTTCTCTTGCTGTAATGAAAGAATCGATGCCGGCCTTTACCCAGGAGACCTCAGACGCGTAGAGTAAATATTTTTTTTATGTCAACATTTATATATAGTTTCATTTTTGTTTAGTAACTAGTAAGTTTTTTTATTAGATAACAAAATAATTGTTTATTTATATGTCTACCATTATCCATTATTTCAGCTTTTTGCTTAGGAGTTTATCCTAGTTTCTAAGTCTAATTATTATTACTTTTTCTTCTAAGCATAATTTAAAGTTTTTACTGTTAATACCGCATGGAGTTGCTCTTTTTATAATTTTCCATTTCATTTTGGTGGGGATATTGCTTTCTTTTTGGATTCATATGTATTTTAATAGCGTTGTGTTGTTTGTGTAGTTTTTTTCTCAAAGAACATTTTGCGGTTGTAATATTTTTCTTTTAGGGTTTTTCTGTAGAACCTATATAAAGTTTTTTGTTTGTATTAATGTTATTAGTTAAGGTAGTTTGGATATTGTCTTATTGGTTAAACATTTGTTCTTAAGTTGACAATTTTCTATGTTTCGGATTATTATTGTTGTAATTGTTATTGGTTTTGTTGTTTATTTTTTATTGTGCTTTTCTATATTATCCATGAGGCTCTAACTCATTTTGATTCTATTTTTATAATTTGCTGTTTTTAGAGACGTTTTTGTCAATTAGTTTGAAGAATATTTTGCCTATTTTTGTTCTTATTGTATTGTTATAAGGAGAGTTGAACCAAATTATATTTCGTTTTGTGTTGTTTTTGTTTGTACTCTGTTCGTTTTTATATTCTAGTCTATTTGAATATTCAGTCTCTTAGGGCTGATTCGTATATTTTCTGTTTTTATTGATTATTTTTAAGTTGCTGGAATTTGTTGAAAGGTGTTTTATTTATAGATATGGGGACTTGAATGAATACGGTAGGGAGTGGTTGGAATTTTTGCTAATATATATTCAGCTGTTATTTGTTTTTTTTGTTTTTGTTTTTTGTAAAGTTTGCATGTTCCGTTGTTTAGGTTGAAGGCTCTATCTAGGAAATTTACTATTTTCTGGTTAGATTTTATATCGATTTTGAATTCTAGGTTTTCAAAGTTTTTTTTATTATTTCTTTTTTATTATGTCTGTTGTTCTGCCGTTACAATTTCTTAGTATTAATTTTCCATATATTTTTTGTTAATTACATTGGCTACTTTGTTGATTATATATATATATATATGCCTAGAAGCTCGTATACTTCTTTACCAACATAGCTACCCACTGTTACGTTAAAATTTTCGTTTCGGCCTTTTTGTTTCATATGTTTTTATTATAGTATAGCTTTTCAACAGTGTTTTATTATATCTATATATTAGATAGATAGATAGATAGATAGATAGATAGATAGATAGATAGATAGATAGATAGATGTTGTAATTGAATGTCCCACACTCCCTATCGCCTATGTGGACTGACTATATCAGTAGTCATATATAGTGAGCACAGGATATACCTGGGGGCTTGCTTCTGAAATTACTAGCCTGCCACCCGATTTTCTGTCTTTCAGTAGTTTATTCTCTTTTACAATAAACCTCTCTTCTTTCATCTTCGCACGTGTTGCTATTCATTCACTCGGGCACCACCTTTTTGTAGCCTCTTTAAGGATACAGAAATAGTGAAGTGGTTAAGATAGATAGATAGATAGATAGATAGATAGATAGATAAAGAAAGAAAATGGGATGAATAATATTGGTTTACTGGCTGTAACAGCGGCGCAAATAGAATTATTACGGTCTGTATTATTATAAATGTATTTGTTTGTTTTTATGGGTGCTCGGTGGTGTAACGGATAGCGATTCTGAATGGCAAATCGTAAAATCGAGTTGGAATTCAAGTTGTATTCGTTGATTTTTGCGACCAGCCTAAGACACTCATTGAGGGCAAAAATATATTACTGAATAATAACGGCTAAACAGACTAGATTCGTTAACCATTACCCGACGCTGAATCTCCAGACAAAAGAATATTTCGATTTGTTGATTTTATATGTCAAATCTTGATTTTGTATGCGGCACCCGGTGAGGACTGAACTCACTCACTCCTCAGTAGAGATTATCAAACTCTCTAACCACTTTAACCTTTACCCTACACTGAAACATCTGACAAAAGAAAATGTTGCTTGGTTGATTTTATAACATGTCAAATCTTGTTGGGTTATCTAATGTCGAATATTATATGCGACACTCGGTGAGGATCGAACTCACTCACTTCTGAATAGAGATGATCAAACTGTCTAACCTCTTTAACCTTTACCCTACACTGAAACACCTGACAAAAGAAAAGGTTGCTTGGTTGATTTTACATGTCAACACTTATTGGGTTAATTAGTGGGAAATTTTGAACGTTCTAATTTTCGAAGTACTCAGTGAGAATCGAACTCACTATTCAGAAGTCAGCTAATTGCTCTAGCTTCGCTATTTTCCCGCGTGGATAATGGAAATTGGCGGATTATAATCTTTTTTTCTGTGTCTTTTTCGCAAAGCTATTTCAGTTCATTCTTTGTTTTTGTGAATCTGTATGTGTGTGTGGACAAAAATATATGAAAATAAAATCTATTACACAATATAAATTGCGATGTGCCTATCTATGTAGGCGGTAGAGTCAACTGAACAGTGGACCCATTATATTTGGGAATAATCATTTCTGCACCCTGGGTAATATTATAGTAACCAATGCAAAGTGTTTAGAAGCACGAAATCGTCACTTTGTTTATTGTGAAGGGATGGCTTCCATTATATTATTTCCACAGGGACACTATTTACTCTTTTACATTTTCTCTCTCTCTCTCTCTCTCTTTCTCAGTCTGTCTCCCAACCACACACACACACACCTTTTCCCTCACCCACTCGCCCTCTCTCTGGCATCGTCTGCCTCAATCTCTCTCTCTCCCTCTCCCACTCTCACTCTCTCTCCCTCTCCCACTCTCTCTCTCTCACTCACTCACACAAACACGCACCAGTTTTCTCTCAGCCTCTCTCTGGCACCCTCTGGCTCATTCTCTTTGTTTCTGTCTTTCTTTCTTTCTCAGTCTCTCCCACTTTCTCATTTTCACACTTTCTCACACTCTGCCTCACCCTCTAGCTTACCTTCTCTCAGACCCAGTGTTTCTCTTTCGCCCTCTCTACCTCTTTCTATCACCCCTGCCTGAATTTCTCTCTCACTTACCCATCTAGCTCTCAATCTCTCGCTCAATTGCCCTCTTTGCTTTACATTGTCTCTCTCTCTCTCACTTTCTGCTTCACCCGCTTTCTCTGAACTTCCACCTTACCTTCTCTCTTACTCCTCTCACCTACTCTCTCTCTCTCTTACACATACGCTCTCGCGTTTACTCTTTCACCCTCTTACCCCTCTCCCACTCTCTCTCTACTCTTGCATTACCACCATACACACCTATTGTTTTTTTAGTTTTTGTTTTTTTAGTAGTGACATCAACAAATATTTGGCAATATATCCCGATGAAGCCTGACCATATCCATGCTGGTTTCAATTCCGTTTTCCTTCTGCCAATCAAGACTATAGTGCATAGTCTGTTGAGCTATTTAACTATAGCTGGGTTTGGTTTTTACACACTCTCTGTACAGAAAATAAAATACTCGTACGAACACAAGAAAAAATAAATAAAAAGATTAATTGTAGTACCTTTCAGTCATCTTTAACGAAAAAATACACAATATATATATATATATTGCTCAAATACACAATACATATATATATATATAGAGAGAGAGAGAGGGGGGAGGAGGGAGAGAGAGAGAGAGAGAGATAGAAATTATATGACAAAGTGGAATATGTTTACTTGTCATGTTTCGTCCTTCAAGACTTCATCAGACGAAACGCATCACAGGTAAACATTTTTTCTACTTTATCATACAATTTCCCCATAACTGCTCTTTATATATGCAAATATATATATATATATATATATATATATATATATATATATATATATATATAAACACATTGAAAATCTGGAGCATCAATTCACAACTCGTGGCTATAAACAACACCTAATCAGGGGACAAATAAATAAAGCAATTTCCACACCTAGAGAAGACACCCTAATGTACAAGATTAAAAATAAATCTAGCCGCATCCCTCTAGTAACCACTTTTAACCCCACTCTGCCTCCACTATCCCAAATAATCAAACGTCGCTGGAAAATACTACATCTCAAACCAGACCTAAAAAATTGTTTAAGGAACCCGGCCTTCTTGCATATCGTAGACCTAAGAACCTAAAAGAAATCATAGGTAGTGGACAAGGTAATCCGTAATAAACTAAGAACAAAAACAACAGGATTTTCCCAACTATGTAACAACAAAAGAAGTTTATGTTGCAACCATATTAAACACACGAATTCATTCACTAGCTCAGTCACTAAATCTACTTTCAAAATCTACCATGATTCTAACTGTAGAAGTCATAACATAATTTACCTCCTAGAATGCACACTATGCCAGAAACAATATGTAGGAAAATCTGAATGGCCCTTTCACTATAGAATTAATAATCGAATTAAGTCGACTCCACATGAAAAATTATTACCTGTAAAACAACATTTCCGCCTGGAAAAACACGATTTCAAAACCCATGCCAAATTCACTATAATTGAGAGAATAGAAAAGTTCAGAGCAGATAACATTAGAAAGATTTTAGAGTCCCATGAAAATAAGTGGATACAACGTCTAAAAACACACTATCCAGCCGGGCTAAACCATAAATTTAACAATATAGATAGTACTAATATATAACTCAACAAATCAAAACCTACCCACACAAGACAGACATGCTTACGGAGGTGTTGAGGCCTCACACTTATAAACACCCACACGAATATACACACTTACACACATAATACTCACTCACTCCCTAATGAGCCAAATGATAACACACACCCACTGCAATACACACGCTTACACATATCATACTCACTCACTCCCTAAGAACCAAATAACACACACACAAACACTAAACAGACACACATCCCCTCTCCAGGACCAATAAAACTGTCAAACTGACCAAGGGAATTCAGAGAAGCATAGATCCATCCAGCTCAAATAACAACTTAAGAGACCAACACAAGGAATGTTAAGATTCATGTTAAAAAGATAAAAAAAAATAAAAATAACAAATGAAAACTACAGACAAAAGTTCATTTTCTCCATCAAGACATTCATTTCTGTAGTTTACTGCTACCAGCAAGCAGAAATATTTCTTCTCCCGATGATGGCCATTTTGGACGAAACTAGTCGAGGAATCTAAATGAAATGATAATAAAATAAAAAAACAAAAGAATATTAATCTACAACCCAGTGTGTCTGAAGATTTTAATTTTTTAATATTTTTTATTGTTCAATATATATATATATATATATATATATATATATATATATATATATTACAGTTCAAAAATTTGAACCCACCTTCAGAATTAACATGGTATAAGCTTGACAGAAGAGTGAAAAAACTGAAAAAGCTCTTAGAATCATTGAAAAAAAAATCAATTTTCAAACTTATACTTTGAAAAACTTTTGCAACCAATGGCAAAAATTTATGCTGGATAAATCAATGCTAAATGAAGATGTTTTGATGAGAGCAAAATTTAATCACAAAATGATTCTTTTTGGGGTGGGTCATTATGATCATGTCACATTTTTTTGTATAATAATTTTCTCTTATTTAATTTACAAAACAAAAAAATGAACAAGGAATTTAGGGCCAATTTAAAAATTACCTTGGGTTCAAATCTTTGAACTGTAGTGTATATATATATATATATATATATATATATATATATATATATATATATATATATATATATATATATATATATATATATATATATATATATATATGACAGCCCGAGGCGTTTCTCGCCAATGTATTTTGCTCTGTCTAGATAATCCAGACGTTGCGCACTTTTCTTTAATGAACAGATAGGTGTTTGCCTTCAGGCCATTTTTGCTTTTCCTTTCCTTGTTCAATTTTTTCTCTTGATTAAGTTGTTAGGCTTTTTTGGCAAGTTGTTTGTTTGTTACACTAACTTTTTTTCTGAAATATATATATATATATATATATATATATATATATATATATATATTGAAAAATGTTTCACTGAATAGTTTAGACAAGTTTTGTCTACTTATTTTAAATTGGAATCTTTCATATTCATGGACAAGCTTTTTTGCTGTCATTATTAAAGGAAGAGACCAAATTACCTTTTGGAAACATATTTTCTCTCTTCCTTTAATAATGAATCCCAAAAACTTGTATGTGAATATGAAAAGGTCCAGTTGAAAATATGCGGACAAAACTTCTCTAAATTATGTAATGAAGCATGTCTCAATGAAAGCATGCTTCCAAAATATACGCAATATATATATATTTATATATATATATATATATATATATATAATAGAAGATGTCTGTGTGTGTATGCTGTTCTACATTTCTCGACCAATTTCAATGAAATTATACACACAGGTTGCAAATTTATAATAAAAGGTCAAGACCAACTTTTCAATTAGCAGGCTTCCCGGGTTTGGCGGAAAAATTGAAAAAACTGAAGATAGTTACGACTTTTTGCAAAAACCAGGGCAAAGGAACTGATATTAAGCCTTTTATATTTTTCTTGCTTTTTAGGAAATAGAATTGTCCGAATGATTTATGTATCCGAGTGATTTCGGATAATCTATTAACCATTATCAGGTATTTTTTATTAAACACACACAAACACACAATATATATATATATATATATATATATATATATATATATATATATATATATATATATATATTTCTGAGAAGAGGTATTATATACATTATTTATATTATTCGGACCATTGTCTTCATCTTCATCAATGGCACGTGGAACTAGAACAGTCTACGCCAGTGAGCGAAATAAAGGGTGAAATTCGACATTGCAACAACCTGAAGAAGGCCGGAGCGTACAACAGCCGAAACGACAGAGATGAGGACAATAGTCCGAATAATATAAATAATATACATATATATATATATATATATATATATATATATATATATATAGAGAGAGAGAGAGAGAGAGATGGATAGATAGATAATATTAGTGGTTAATATACACATACATATATGTACATATATCTAAAACACACAAATATATATACAAACGTACATACACATACATATATATATACATATATATATATGTGTGTGTGTGTGTGTGTGTGTGTGTGTGTGTGTGTGTGTGTGTGTGTGTGTGTAAAAAATTCCAAGAGGATAGAATCCATGTAGAACTCAATGTCCAGGGCAGAGTAAGGATATAATAAAAAAGGCTTAAACACTAGTACTCCATGTTCAAAATCCAGAGAAAGGTCTGACCAGGCATCTCTTCTACAGTCACTTTCTCACCGATGTGATATGGCTTCTCTCTATCTGTTCTAGAAATATTTTCATGGCAACTGTTCGGGCAAGCTTTTCTTTCCTTGGTGCCCAGACTACATGAATTGAAGCGTGCTTCTCGATTGTCATCTAGGTTTGACTGTTGAACAAGCTCGACGCAAACGACACAGCTACTATAACAGTTTTTTTCTCGCACTTCTTACATGTGGGACTTTTTTGATTTTTTTGTTTCTTGATAAGTACAATGTTCAAAAATTTAAATGCTACGTCAATCACCATCTTCTGTTCTTGAATCCTGTTCAATTTTTTTTCCTTTCTTCAATCCTCCCGATTTTCAATCTTATTCTTTTTCACTTTCACTTTCACTTTCACTTTCACCCATTTTACCTCCTGCATTCTTGTGGCATTGTTTCCTTGCTTGAAGTGAAACGATTAAAAAGTAATTTTTCCAAGTCTTCATCCTTGCTTACTCGCTCAGTTCCATGGAATTCTCTTCTACATGACCACGTTTTTGTTGCTTCTAGTTTTCTCTTCATCTGTGGGGAGATTGTCTAGCATTTACTACTTTCAAATGTGTTGAGGGGTTCTCCCCTTTTTACACAAATGGACTCACCCAGTAGTATATACATATACTACGGCTACGTGAAGACCCGAGAGAGCAAGACCGAAGAGTCGAGTCCAAAATGACAGAGTAAAAGGTTGTAGGTAACTGGAAGAGTGAGGGGTGAGGTAACATCGTTGTAGGAGTCACAGTGAGCGAGCACGTAGACTCAGTAAGAAGTCATACAGCGATACTTCAATACCAAAGACTGTATATATATATTTTGCTACTAACCCGTATTCCTGGAACTACTAACCTGCTTTACCAGTTTGTATTATTACGTTAATACATTATTTTCATATATTCATTCCTGGCGTTTGTTATTTATTGGTACCGGATTTAAAACCGGAATCCACAACAAAATGTAAAATAAAGAATGATTTGACCGATATTATCAGAGAAGCTAGAACCTTTCTGAAGATATCACATGTATAAATTTACAAAAAAAAAACAAAACACATACATAAGCTGAGAAATGAATAAAAAAAACAATACTTTTAATATACATATCATTTCTTTTGCGCACTTGGACGTGGTGTAGTTGTTAACAAGCTTGTCTCGCTTACGATTGAGTAGATGAGTTCTATCCTCAATGGGTGCGCTATACTTTTGATCTTCTGCCACATTAAATCTACGCTCAGAAAATAATTTGGCACTTCGTTATGCTGTAACAATTAACAAGCTTATCTTGCTAGATCAATTACTACTGAGAAGTGAGTTCAGCCATCACTGGATGTCCCATAAATTCAGCCTTGTGTTAGATCTAAGCTATGCTTAGAAAAAAACATTTAGGGCACCTCGGCGAGGTGTAATGGTTAGCAAGCTTATCTTGCTAAATGAGTTGCACTCATTAGGTGCCCCATATTTTCGGCCTTGTGCCACATCTAAGCTACGCTTAGAAAATCAATACATTCAACCTTGTGCTACATCTAAGCTGGAAAATCATTCAGGGCACCTCGACGCGGTGTAATGGTTAGCAAGTTTGTTTTGCCAGATCAGTTACGACTGGGTAGTGAATTTCATCCTCATTGTGTGCGCCATATATTCGGCCTTGTAGAAAATCATTTGGGCACTTCGACGTGCTATGATGACTAGAGAAGCATGTCTTACTAGATCAATTACTACTGAGCAGTGAGTTAGACCCTCACTGGGCGCCATTCTTTCAGTCATGGGCTACGTCTAAGCGACGCTAAGAATATTACCGTATAATAATTTCCTCTATTTGGTGTTACTTCTGTATTTTCTGCTTATCGTGACACCGAATATCATGTTCGCCTTTCATTGTCCTTACGTAGGTCTCTGTCGCTGAGAAGGCTGACTGGTACCTCTCTGCCTCAGGGGAGTGGTCACTTTTCAATGGCGACTTTGGTGGCTATTATTGCAATTGTTGACGATTGATTGAACACAAAATATGTCATTTTCAGTGCATTAGCGGCGACGGTGACAGGCTGAAGGACCACGAATTCTGTTGGCAAGCGAAGCGTAGAGAGGATGCTTGCTTTACAATGTGAATGGCTTCGATTAAGATTCGAAGGAGGAGAGGCCCGAATCGACGAGCGAGAGAAGGCCTTTCAAGTGGTGAATGGAATGCTAAAGTGAACTGATATAAAAAAGAACTTTCAAATTAACAGATCACTTACGTGTTCTCTGGTCAAAAGGGATGATAACGGTCCAACCATTTTGAGTAATTCGATAGACGTAATACACACTGTTTAACAAATAAAAGTGGAGCGTCTACTTCGAATACGAAATGTCCACTATAATAACGTTTGTTGGGTGGTTGATTTTATTTGGCGGCATATCAACCACAATGGATTATTTGATACTGAAACCTAAATATTTTGAACGCATTTGTATGCCTTCAACTACAGATAAAATGTATTGTTGGTAATTCTACCATAAATAAGCATTGTTAATCATTTTTTACTATAGATAAGTATTATTGGTCACTTTTACTATAGATAAGTATTGTTGGTCATTTTCACTATAGATAAGTATTGTTGGTCACTTTTACTATAGATAAGTATTGTTGGTCATTTTCACTATAGATAAGTATTGTTGGTCACCTTTACTATAGATAAGTATTGGTAATTTTTACTATAGATAAGTATTGTTGGTCACTTTTACTATAGACAAGTATTGTTGGCCATTTTTACTTTAGATAAGTATTGTTGGTCACTTTTACTATAGATAAGTATTGTTGATCACCTTTACTATAGATACGTATTGTTGGTCATTTTTACTATAGATAAGTATTGCTGATCACTTTTACTATAGATAAGTATTGTTGGCCATTTTTACTATAGATAAGTATTGTTGGTCACTTTTACTATAGATAAGTATTGTTGGTCATTTTTACTATAGATAAGTACCTTTACTATAGACAAGTATTGTTGGCCATTTTTACTATAGATAAGTATTGTTGGTCATTTCTTTATATAAAGATCTATTGCTGGTATTTTACTATATAAATGGATTTTTATACTTTCATAGTGTTGTTTTGTTTGGGGTTCACTGTTTGCCCACAGTTGGGAGCCTAACAGGTGCTAACACCCCAGGTTAGGGTGGACATGCGAACAACAGCAATTAAGATGTGATTCCACACTTTTCAAAAACTCCAATCCTCCGATCAGAGGTAGAATAGCGTTTGAAGTAATATAAATCTTGAATTTAAAATAAATGCATTAATTCTTTAAAAATCGTTGCATTTGTATGTTTGTAAAGACCTTCGATAGCCAACAGTAATTTAACTGTGAATTGATTATAAACACGGATTCAAATCATTGTTTACTAAATTTGGTTAAGTGTGGATCAGGGCCAAATAATTTGAGATTAAATGATCAATGATTTATATTTGTTATTCGGAGTAATGTTTGTATCTTTATTTTTATGAAAAAAAGTTTCGATCGTTGTCATTTCTAATTTTCTCTGGCCGTTTGTCCATCCAGGTACATCTTAGGAAAATTTAAACTGATCAATATACCGGGTTAAAATGGCCTCGTTCCACTTTCCTTGTCTAAAGACAACGATTGGTTAATTTTTTGGTATTGCTCAGTTGTTGGTAGCCTTGTTTTCATTTAGTCTGACTCAGTACTTCTCAGATCAGAGATTAGACTCACAATTCTTTTTTTCTTTTTATGTGCCATGTCCTTTCAGGACGTAGGCGATCATGGCTCGCCACCTCCCTCTATCTCTTGCAGCTCTCAACAAATGCCTTCCCTCTGTTTCCTCCCCCAGATCACGTTCTGTCATCCATTTGCTTAAGTCCGCCAGGTATGTCACGCGCTGTTTTCCCTTGTCTCTCTTTTCCCTCTATTCGACCCGTGAGTATCAGATTCTCCAGACCCTCCTTCCTCAATATGTGATCCAGAAACTTCAGCTGC
Source organism: Acanthosepion pharaonis (assembly GCA_903632075.3). NCBI lineage: Eukaryota > Metazoa > Mollusca > Cephalopoda > Sepiida > Sepiidae > Acanthosepion > Acanthosepion pharaonis. The sequence goes on from CAHIKZ030005451.1 coordinate 1,971,563, forward strand.
CTCTTTGTGATGTTAAGTATACGCCTTCTCCTTGTTTTCATCCTCATCGTTGCTCACACGCCTCGGTCCATGATATCATCAGCATCCTTCTGTAGAACCACATCCCCGTCGCCTCTTCTTCATCTTTGTGGAAACCGTCCAACATTCGCTGCCGTAAAGAACGACAGATCTCACGTAAACCATCGCTTTATAAACATTCGAAATTCACTGAAAATTATGAACTGTAAATATTTCGAAGTAAAAGATTATAGTATTTTTTATTCGTTATTTTTAATCGGTATCACCCCATTCAAGGCAATAAAGCCACTAAGACACAAGAGGTTTACAGGGTGTAGAAGAATTAAGAACAGAAACATTAATAATGAGTGGGAACAGGAAAAAATAATCAAGAGGACAGCAAATAGCGATTAAAATTGCATTTAATTTTTGCAGATTAAAGTTGGCTGGAAAGCATAGAACCAAAAGGGAGTTCCACAAGCGAGAAGTGCGAGAAAAAAGAAACTGTTAGCATAGAACTTACGGCTATATCTATGCCAGCTCAACTGTAAATTGATGAGATCTCGATGCCAGTCTAGTACTGTTCTTAAATTTAAAAAAGTCTGGGTACTATAGCGAAGAGCGATATTTATTTCCGCTTCAAAGACAGAAAATGTGGTACAAGGCCTAAATGGGGAATGGGGAAAAGGACGGTCTTCATCTGTCTTAACATTAAATTTAGCTAGCCACAAACACTGACCCAAAACATACAACTATATTTCTAACACCAAAGCAACGCATTCTTACTTGCCTTTCTTACTACATTCACCATAATACCTCATTGTCTCTATGAAAATCCTAACTAGTCCTCATATGTACAATTCATTGTCTTTGGGGGGGGGGAGGATAAAACAACAATTTAAAAAATATCCCCAAGGAGTATTTACAATATGAAAACAAAACTAATTACAAGAAAACAAATAAAATATCGGAGAGCAAATCCGAACAATTACCTTGAAATTATTTATAGAAAAAATTCAGAGAGGCAACCTTATGGTGGTTGGAAATATACGCACTTTCGAGCAGCATGAATTCTGAAATAAACTGAAGAACTACGACCGAACTTATGATAAAACTTTTTGAAAGGCGACATTATTGATGCTTTGAGAAAAGCCTATGCAGATAATTCATCAAATAAAAAAAAATCAGCAATTTACAAATGGATAACTGGTTTCAAAAAACGAAACGAGATTGAAGATAACGAACAGATATGCAAATCATCAACATCAGTTTGTGAAGAAAAAAAAACTGCTACTATTCGAGATTTAACCAAGGTCGACCGGCGAACAACTGCAGAAATAACAGCTTCCACCCGACGACATAGAAGTCAGTTCTGCCTACACAATTGCGATTTTCCAAGCGTTGCTCAGATGTGGCACAAGGCCGAAAGTATGATGCATCCAGTGAGGATCGAACTCACTACTCAGTCATAATTGCTTGCTAACCATTACACCACCTCGAGCTGCCCTCCCGCTTACACAATTTCATCTGAAAAATTGAAGTTGAGCAAACTGTTGCGTTCATATCAGCAACAGACAAGATCGTAATGGAATCGGTGTCTCAACATGACGTGGCCGTAAGCTTTACCCTTTCTGGCTAACCGTTGATTTGACTTCGGAATCATAATGGTACAACTCGCCTCGGAAAGCATTCAAGATTTGGATTCCTTTTCTTTATAATTCCCATTGGAAGCTGATCGTGTCTGTTGCCGATATGAACGCAACAGTTTGCACAACTTCAATTTTTCAGATGAAATTGTGTAGATAGATCTGTTGAAACTGTTGCGTTTTACTAATTGATCCATAGCTGGGGGAGAATAGCTGGATCCCTACTTTTTCCCTAGGGTATTTGCACGTAAGGTCTTTGATTAACAATTCTGAGCCATTATCCATTACATCACCCACACATTCAAGCTTACAGCACCTGATATTCCCAAGTGGTCATCCATCTAGGTATTGACTACGTTCGACGTTGCTTAACTTCGGTGATCGTGCGGTAATTGGAACACGGCTCTCCGATTAAAAATTCTGAAAAATTTTTTTTGAGATAATAATAATTTGAACGACGTTACTTCACCTCTCCAAGTTCTCCACTGCCTTAACCAGGTATTGAACTCACAACATTTTGGGTCCTGTCACTGGATCTAACCAACGCCTTTATCCACTGTGCCATGTGTCCTTGTGAGCTCCGTACCTAGTTAAGGCGGTGGAGAATTTGAAGAGGTGAATTAATAGGAGATAACTGATAACTGATATCCATTAGACATGGCACGTGGAACTAGAACAGTCTACCTCAGCGAGCGAAATAAAGGGTTCAGTTCGACATTCCAACCACCTGAAGAAGGCCGGAGCGTACAACTTCCGAAATGGTGCAATAAATATGGCAACAAAGATTAGGATGATAGTCCGAATAATATAAATAGAGTATCTTAGTATTTCCCACAATAACACTTATATAAATAGGATACACTTCAGGTATAATGGGCGTGTGGGGTGTGTTATGGTTCAGATATTTCTACCATCCCCAGGGTTTGGTGGGGGACGGTATCGTACACAGTGAGAATCATTGCTTTACGTAGATAAATTCTCAGTTATCTTTTTTTTCGGTATCTTTAGCAATATGCAGCTTATGCTGTTTTCATGGCGAGAGGATGTGCAATGCGCTGTAGTGACCACTATAAACAAGACATTTGTAGGTTGTTCAGTAAACGCCACCTATACGTTTCAGCGAGGCCCACTTGAACAACGGGATCAATTGCGTGCAAATGTTAAAGCAAGTTGGCAGTATGCAGCTCCTCTCATTGATAACCTTAGCTGCTACTGTGGCTTTGTCATCCGCTGTAAAGAAGGCGTTGCTGTCCACTCGCGGAAACATGTGGCAATTGATCCTCAACCCCTCGAGTAAGATGGTTCAACTACATGTTCCATCTGTGTAATAATTTTCAAAAAAACCTGCAGGCCTCTGGAGATACATGCTCGTCCATAAGAGCTGAGCGCCTCTTTCTTTTACTGAGCCATCATTTGTCGTCCTGCAAATCACTTCAATTTTACGATCAAACTTCCTGGAGAATAATGGATAGCATATTCACAAAATTCCAAGACGGGAAAAATAAAAATAAGTGGATACTTTAATATTATTTGTTTCTATATATATATATATATATATATATATATATATATATATATATATATATAATCAAAAAAATATTTATACCTTATGTGGAGAATAGACTATTTCGGTAAACGATCAGTGTGGTCCTCTGTCTTTTCAACCCCGATGTGAAATGAAGTTCATGTCCGCAGAGCTAGAGGAAGCAGGAAGTAAGAGTTATCTGTAAGGAAGTGACGTTAGAAATCAAAGAGGCGACCTAAAATTTAACTTGCCGAAAATACTTAATACTTTTCAATGTTTAAGTCAGAAGATAGGCACCAGAAATGGGTCAGGGAGGGTGGTTATTATCTATCTTAAAGGGGATAAGGTGTATTACATAAATCAGAGAATATTAACCCTATGAAAGCAAATTGGGAGTATTAGAAATAGGAAAGAATAAATTTAAATTTAAAATTAAAAATGGGTTTAAAAATAAATTTAAAAATAATTTTTAAAAATATATGTAAGGTAACAAGGACGTAAGGAATTAATGGAAAGAGAATTATGGAGAAATTAGAAAAGTAGAAGACAGTTTATAAATTATAATTAATATAACATAAAAAAATGTCTTAGAGGAGGTGAGAGTGGAGGAGTGACTTAAAATCGCTAAATAAGGTAAAATTATACTATGGAAAATTGAATTTGTTTTTATGTCGATAGATAGAGCATATCTGGAAAAGGACAATATATAAAGAAAAAATCATCAAATGTATTATACATACAAATAAATTCAATTTTCAAGACCAATGAAATCCTTGGATTTGTTTGCAGGTCTTGAAGATTGAAAGCTGCTCTTTTTTAAAGGTCTCATGAAATAAAACTTATTACGTATAGGATTTTAAGTGTTTGCTATTCTTTAAGTAATAAAAAATTTGCTCTGTCTTTTGACGTTGAGCTCTTCCTGGATCTATATCCTCCTGGTAATTCCATACGGATTACCATAGTGTATCATATATATATATATATATATATATATATATATATATATATATATATATATATAATTATTTATTTAAAAATATGATTCCAACTCGCGACATAAGAGGTCTCATGTTTCAAAACAAGAACCGAAACATGAGACCTCTTATGTCGCGAGTTGGAATCATATTTTTAAATAAATAATTATATTTATGCTCTACTTTTCTTTCGAGCACTATTTTTTAAAAATAATAACTAAAATACTAAGGAACTTTGGATTATTTACCTAACCAGTTCCTTCCTATTTTCTATATATTTTCACATATATATATATATATATATATATATATATATATATATATATATATATATATATATATATATGCATATCTGATCGAGTAAATTCCAAACATTATGTCTACTAATTTTATCATAATCCTTTCATATTCACGAATATTTTCCGTATATTATTTGTGAATATGAACGGATTATGAAAAAAATGAACTGACATCATGTTTGTAATTTATTCAATCAGGCATTCCTAAAAGAGAATTTGCTGCCTAAATACACACACACAAACACACGCACGCACACACATACACACACACACACACACACACACACACACACACACATAAATATATATATATATATATATATATATATATATATATATATATATATATATATATATTGGGTTGGATTGATGTGAGTTTGTGACCCTGGGATTCACGCTTTTGCGATCGTCAGGGTTTGTCTGATGTGAGTTTGTGACCCTGGGTTTCACGCTTTTGCGATCGTCAGGGTTTGTCTGACGATCGCAAAAGCGTGAAACTCAGGCTCACAACTCACATCAATCCAACCAAATATATTAGTTCTATCTCTGATATTGAGCGCTTTCTAATAAGTACTGTGCATATAATATATAAATAATTATATATATATATATATATATATATATATATATATATATATATATATATGCACACTTTTCATATATATATATATATATATATATATATATATATACATATGTTATTTGTTTTGTTGTGTATGAGGGTGCAAGGAGAAAGGACAATGAATGAACGCAACCGAGAAATCTAGCACTAAGTAAGCAAAGATCAGTTAAAACTGGTCTAATTGATTCCTTTCCAATGTCTGTCTCCTCTTTGAACAGTGGGTTCAAATTACTGTCAATATAAAAATAAATAAGTCAGTCGACGCCGTGCCTCTTTTGGCAAAGAGGCTTTACCAGCAAATTATTCTGTCTATTTCTTTATTGTCTGAAAATAAAAAAAGAAAGAAATCTATTTGAATAAGAACGTGGCATTTTGCCATCAGAAGCAATGTTAGGGGGATATTCGTCAGAATGTCGGTCATTGCTAATTCTAGTCTTAATGTTGTTCCCATCTAACACTTGCACAGCGTCAAATCTCTATGTATCACAATGCTCTATATTTAAAGATGGTAGAATCACTTTTTATCAAGACGACATTTCGTTGATTTTTTTTAACGAAACCAGGAGTTATGGAAAGTACATTTGAAATATTTAATGAATTTGAATATACAGGGTGTTTCGAAAGATTTCCCATCCCACTACCAAAACGTAATGAGAACAACATATGACTTCTTGGGTGATCATGGCACTGATGCTCTCATCTCTTCAAATGTGTTACTTCGCGTTGAGCGTCGTCCTGTCTTTAATTGATGCTGGGAGAAACAGTTTGTGTTCCTATCACAGTATAGTCCTCTTCGGAGGAGCTGGTTTGCCGAATCTTGCAATGAAGTCATGCTCTTGCCAGAATGCACACGGTCATGTGACCATACACTTACAAGCAGCATCGCTTCCAAACTGTAGGAGCTCGTGTCAGCCATCTGAAATGGAAAATTATATTATGTAGGGGTGACAAGTTGGAGGTTTTGAAATCAGATTTGTCTTTCACCTAGTCTAGTTGCCACTCAAGGCTGAAGAGCTCAGTCCGCCCTGCTATTTTCCCATAGTTAGAGATTTTGAATTCAAAGTTGTCCTTCTCCTAGACTTGTTGCTAGGAATTGCTAGAAATCCGTCTTCTCTGCTATTTAACCCATAGTTTGGTTTAGTTTAACGCAAGGACACAAGTATGGGGCACCCAGTGAGGAACAAAGTTGCTACGTAGTTTAATGAAGTTGGGGCGCCGATTAAATAATAATTTAGTGATTTTATTTTCACTTCAATATGTCGTCAGTTACTCTTGACCAGTGTATTGGTTGATGCACGGTAGAAACCTAAAATTGACATCATCTTCTCATTCTCCGTTGCGATGTAAGAGAGACTGTCCAAACCATCTCTTTTTGGTTGTTTATGTATTCATCTATCGAACATTTTGTTGCAATACCGTATGCAGGGGTGAGATCACGTACTTCTGTGTGAGTAGCACAAGGTCAACTCCGAGACCTTAGTTTATTTTTAACATTCTGGTGTGAAATGTGAGTACAATGTCTATTCCGGCATAATACCATTGTAGTATTAGTTAATAAAAGTCGGAGGTTATGGAAGTAAATCCTGACAGAAAATTTCGACTGGAGCCCCGAAGGTGGTTAGATGTCAACACTGACAACCATCCGGCAACTCCTGCAACCAAGTCGGCTTCAAATTTAATTATCTGTATTCCTTTGGTTCTTGTTAATACGGACGAGAGCGAGGAACTATGTGGTCTGGGAAGCACACGGCCTTCATATATCATCACTCTGGAGAGGTCAGCCAGTCAGTGAGAACACAAAAGGCCGGAATTCTGACCAAACATCCTCCGATCTAAACGGACGTCTACAGTAATGGTCAACTGGACTAGCATGCTAATCGCTGCCGACACTGTGGTCCCTCCGTCGAGTAACTGTTATCGAGAATGTCTAACAGACTATTAATGCTGCCTAGTAAGTTTGATATTCACTGGGCACCGTAAACTTGTGGCTTTGTAGCAAGAGAAGCTGTAGTTAGTAAATAATTCAAGAGACCACACCGTGAAGCATGACTCGATTACCGTATTAGATGACACAAAACTTTTTATTATTTATCGGCATTTTTCCATGAGTTCAGCTCTTCAGAAGGTTTCCTAATATTGCTGGTCAGGTTCCATTTTGCCTAGCGTTTTTAAAGTATCATTAATGACAACTGGTGGTAGTTCAATTCTGGTCTTTATTTCTACAATGAGGTGCAGACATAGATAAGTTTAAAAAATAATATAATCACCACCGATTTTCCGGCAATTAATATCCGGGAACCTCTTTTAATCCAGATATAACACAATGTGGCGTAGATAATTGCTGAAAAATAATTAATGGATAATAAAAACAGCGTTTTTATATAACAAATTAATATCTTCCAATGAAACTTTATACACAATTAGTACATAGACAAGTTTAAAAGTAATATAATCACCACCGATTCCCCGCCAACTAATATCCGGTCACCTCTTTTAATCCAAATAAAATAAAAAGTGTGACGCGGATAAATCCACAAAAATAATTAATCGATAATAAAAACAGCGTTTTTATATAACAAATTAATATATTTCAATGAAAATTTATACACAATTAGACGCAGATAAGTTACAAATATCACTCGACGTGGTCACTATCGGTGGCCACAACTTTCTCCATTCAGGACCGGAATCTAAAGCATGTCTTGGCGTCGGCGTTCCTGTCAATCTTGGCCATGGCGTCCCTGGTGGTTGCTTTGAGAGCCTCCTTAGTGTTGTAGAGCCTGCTGTTCACTTCCATCTGCAAGACACTCAACACAAAATAGTCGAGAAGGGGTCGTATGTCGGGCGAGCAGTCGTACGGTGAGCAAGTGGCACCTCTTGAATGCATAAAATTCATAATTCAAGTCCTCCTTGACAATACGCCCAATTGTTCACCTGCTTGTGCCCATTTCCTTGGCGATTTTCCTCATTCTTTTGATGGGATTCTTCTTGACAACTTCGGCAACCTCGGCGACGAACTCGGTGGCGCCAGAACGCTTCTTATGAGTCTTACGTTCTGGCCTGAAATTGTCCTTTTCGGTTGAGGCCCCATATGCCTTTGCGAGGTCGTAGACCATGATTTTAATGTATTTAAACATTTCCATGTTTACCTTGGCTTTTCAGCTGGCGCGCAGGCTCTCCCTAACAGATCGTAATCTGAAGACATGTCGATCACTAAGTGCCTCGTTCGTCAGTGGTTAGATAGCTACTGAAGTGTAGTACGTTTTAATGGTTCTCTCGAAACTTCGCTTTGCTATCATGTCGCGGTGCTGTTATCGCATAAAAATTACCGATTTATCTGCGCCACACTATATAGGGAAGTCACTATCCACAAAATGTTTAAGCCAGTTTTGGGCAGTACTATCAGTGTGTTACTAAATGGTGTTTACATCGGAGCTTCAGAGAAGTCAGGTGCATCGGCGAATGATCTCCGTAATCCTCCATCACTACTTCCGCTCATGTACAGAGATGCGCAGTTCATCAGCCCGAATAGACATGCCAATTTATGATCAGGCAACTAACAAGAAAAGCTGTGGTACTGAAAGGTTTATTTATTGTCACCCGTTTTAATTCACTGTGACAAAACATATACAGATTTGAACTTCCAAGCTATTAAAGTTCACTTTTCTTGGCTAATTCGGAGACGTTACCAGTGCTCCGAAAACGACTATCATGACTGTCACCATTCAGTTCTACAACTTCTTCGGCTTTTTTGGATACTTATCTAGTGTTCATGTTCTTTCAAATTTATTCTGTTTTCTGCTAGAACCTTCATTTTGTTAACGACTACATTATTATTATTATTATTATCTATATACAGTATTCGTTAGGGTTACATTCCTAGAAGACCCGCGAATAGCGAAAATCACGAATATTTAACGTGGTCCATAAAATGCCTATAAATGTGTGTAAACGTTAAAATATAACGTAAAATACAAAAATACAAGTAAATATATAACAATAATTTAATCCTGGAGCGCCATTACCATTTTTCTGGAAATTAGGTTCATTGCCGGAAGTCTTAGAAGGTGCAGGGCGTTTGGGTGTTATCTTAGGGCTTTACGAAACACGCTGCGAAAAACGCATCACTCAGAGAAACACTCAAGATAGCAACACGCGGTAAATGAATAACGGTCTATGACTGGCTACTTTCAAACCGCCAGCCAATAGCGTTTATTTTATAATGATACGTTGATGAATTTACGTGAGTGTTTATATTATAGAAGTAGCAAATATTAAAACTATATTAAAACGCTTGATCGAGAGGCAAAGAGAAAGATAGATGGACATAGAGAGTAAAACAAAAAGATCGAGAGGATAACAAAAAGAGAGTACAACACAAAGGTGTGGGCTGTAATTATGAGTACAAATATTTTGCATCTCTTTAAAGCATCGGCTACTAGGGGTCCCTTCAATAAGTTTATCGGGACATTTTCCAGTCAATCCGAGGGTTTCAACTACAACTTGAATTATTGATGTCCTCGTGTGTCACATTTTTTTTTAGATTTCCACTTCAAGAACCTTGCATTTTCATAGGTTTTTGAAGATCTACAAATAATCTTTACAATCTGCAGGAAGTGTCATTTCAATAAAAAAGCGCATTCTCTTCTTGTGGTCTTTGGTCACGATGTCTGGATGATTGTTCTGTCTGTGTGTATTGTAAAGTCTCATATAACTATTACAGGGCCTATCTCTGGAACTGTGTCAGTGTAGTGTTCCTGCCATTTTCTTGCAGTTCAACCTCATACAAGATGGTCAATTGTTTCTGCATAGTTATAACAGAATTTGCATTTCGGTTTAACACAATTTTTCAGTGTGTATGTTTGGTAATTTCTAGTTAGCATGTACTAGCCCTGCACAGCAAGAATAAAACCTTCGATATTATTATTAGGTTGGTGCAAAAATAATAACGTAATAATGTCGTTTTTTGATGTATTTGTTAACGTCAAAAAACGACATTCTTGCGTCATTATTTTTGCACCAACCTAATATTATTATTACTATTATTATTATTTCAGGTGCATACTCATTTCTTTCCAGGTTCCAACCAGAGACCTACGGTCAGAAATGTAATCATGACATTTTCCACTGAGAAAAACCACATAAGATAGCACATATTTTACGTAGATAAAGTCCTTCATAATGTGTGAGCTGTACTTGTGAGTATAACTTTTTTGTATTTTTTTAAAGCACAGGCCACCATGAATGCCTTTAATTAGTTTATTGGAATCTTTTCCAATCAATCCGAGGGCTCCAACTACAACTGGTGCTGTTGATTTCCTCATTCGCCACATCTTTGAGATTTCGATTTCAAGGTCCTTCTATTTTAATAGTTTTGGGTTTTTTTTTTAAGATCTTCAAACATACATCACACTCTGCATGAAGTGCCACGTCAATAAGAAGGCACATTTTGTTTTTGCGGTCTCTAATCACTGTCTCTGATAACGGGGCGATTAGTTTTGATTGTTCTGTGTGTGTGTATTGTGTAGTCCCATGAAATTGTTCCAGGATCTGTAACCGGATCTGGATGATATTTATACCAATTTCTTGCAGTTTTCTTTCCGTAAGCGTTGCAGATTTTCCAGTGCAGATATTGGTCCACTCTCTCGTGCCGTGTTTTATATTCAGTGAGTGACAATACCGCGCAAGCTGATAGAAGATGGTCAATTGTTTCTGGATATTTATCACAGAATCTGCATTTTGAACAAACAATTTTTCAGTATGTATGCTTGGTAAATTCTAGTTAGTAAGCATTGGTCCTGTGCAGCAAGGATAAAACCTTCAGTTTCAGCTTTTAACGCCGCACTACGTAGCCACTGATGGGTACGGGGTTTGTCTATATCAGCTTGTTTGGTACGGACAGAGTATTGGCAATGAAGCGGCTTATCCTGCCATTGTTTCTGTATCTGGTTGGTTGCATTAACCTTTTGCGTTCATTTTTAAGTATTTTGCAGCTTCAGTCGGTGTATTATGCTTTGAACTTGTTGGTTTCCTTTATTACTAAATAAAGTCGCTTACTACTTTCATGTTCTTTGGCACAGATAATCATCCAATATTCTATAGTTTCTAGGTATCTTTGACGGTCAATCGTAGTAGTCTTTTAAGACTGTTCTAGTTGAACTAATCCTCTTCCTCCCTCGGGTCTGGGCACGTACAGACGATCAACATCACCCTTCGGATGATGCATGCGGTGGCAACTGAAAAGCATTCTCGTTTTTGCGTCTATTCGTTATTCGCTATTTCTATATCAGCTATGGTTCTGTTAATAATGTTGAAACTGTATTGCACCACAGGGACAGCCAAGATGTTTATAGCTGATACTGCTGTTATTATTTTTTATTCGAGAAATAACAATATTCAATTTATTTTTTCTAACCAAATACTGACGTTTTTGATATAATGGCAAAAATAAACCTACATTCTGTGTTATTATAAAATAGACAATGACTTTAATATTGACAATAGAATCTGAAAATGTTAATAATAATTGCAGGACAAATGAAAAAATATTCCAATGTTCTGAGATGTAACGTCATTCCGAATGTTCTATGGGGTGATTCGACAATGTTGGCGTTAACCAATGGAATAACGATCAATTATAGCACAATTAGAATACTGATTCTTCCAAGTCTCGAGAAATCAAGAAAAAGCTTCTTTCTCCTTTTCTTCCCATTTTTTTTAAAATATTTTCCCGTCTAAGAATTTTGTTTTCAGAAATAATCAGTGAGCCAAGAATACTGCGGATATAAAAACATGTCTGCCCAAGATATGAAATAATGTTACAGATGTCAACGGCTTTATCTGCGGGTGGAAGAACTTCTGAGCGGAAGGATAGGATAACTTCAACATTCCTGGCCCAAAAGGTAACGCAAGCCATTGTATTATTTGGCCTTGAATGTCAACATGAACCACACTTATAGAGTGGAGTAGTGACTACAACGGCGCAACAATACGCAAACTGAACTGAATTGTTATAATCTATTTATACTTTTATATGAAATGTGCTTTATAAAATCAATTTTTCTGGTATAATAATCTGTTTATAATATATATATATATATATATATATATATATATATATATATAACGATTGGTATAGATATTGTCAGTTTGGACATAGAAACCTATACAGCCTCAAGTACCGTAATTGATCAGTATTACAAGTCCGAAGATCGTTTGAGGAGTAAAACTCGCAGTCACTTTGCAGTGTCGATTTCCATTTCTACACTGTTTATATCTACAAACACTCTATTACCGATTGTTATGTCCTTACGCAGCAAAAACCTCTAGCCACACACACTTTACCCTTAACGAACCATCTCTCTTTCAATCTCTCTATAAAATAGTACATTCATTCAAGCTCTCTCTTTCAATCTCTTATAGTAGGCGCTGACTAGAATAAGAATTAGGTCAGACAGGTTGATGGCCTTAGTAACAGGTCCAAGCGAGATCTAAAAATAGCTTCTCACACACATACAAAATCACGTGATCAAATACGAAACGTTGAGCGGGAAAACAGCGAAAGGAATCAGTTGGAACACGGATCTTAAGCGAATAAAATCACTTTTTACTTGTTACCGTCAAGCAAAGGAAATCGCATAATGAAGACGAGTTCCAATTCAACTCAACACACTATGCTGCATATATCAAATGCACATGTGAAGTACAAAGTGTGATAATCACATAAGACAGGCATATATAACCCACTCAATTGGACGCATGCTGTGACATAGGGCGCTGAATCTTCCTACCCGAATGATGAATTCTGCATTTCTGAATATGTAAAGAATAGAGTAAATGACCAACAATTGGGCTCAAAATTTATAACAGTGAAGAAAGAATAATATATTAAAAGATATCGCTGCACGTGCGAAACGAATCTAACTGAAAGTAAAAAAGAACAAAAGGAAATATAAAACAAAAGAAAGAGATATAAAAGGAGAAAAGAGAAAACCCTATTTTATTTAAGACGATAAACTAAAGCTAAGTGCGCTTTGACTTTCATATCAGATATATAACGCATATATCTTTCCACACAGAAGTGTACAGCAAACATCTTTCCACACATTACCTTGCATTAATGTTTTCATGTATCGTCTTGTTATAATTAAATCTTATCAAATTATATGCCTACGGTCAGAGTCTCATCTGGGGAGGTAGACAAACACAACCCCGTGTATGTATCTAAGGGAAATCTTTGCTCGAGCCTACGGGGTTGGAATCGCCCCACATGAAAAACCAGCCTTGTGCCACATTCATCATTGTGGGGAGGATTGGGTAAATATTAGTCGTATTTGAGTCAGTCTTCATACTATTTATAGAGACGTTACGGCAATTGTCTAAGCCTTACTAAATGAATTATAGTAAGAGTGTCTGTTATAACAATAATCTTACAATAGGAAGTTATAACAGAAGCAAGAATCTTCAACATATCTAAAAAAAAAAAGATTATTATTAAACCGCACTAAAAATAGTATATTTTAGCAAAACTCACATGCACACAACATAGTACAGAAAAGGCCAAGAAACATAATAAAAAAACGTAAAAACAAACGTAGAAATATTCATTAAACTCATACACAAACACTTCCCCCTGTTAACGTATTTAACAGACACGCAGTAAAAGTTAGTTACAGTTAAGCCGAGAACATGACACAAATAATAATAATAAAGCACAACAAAAATTAACCAACACGAACCAAACCCACCTGTAACTGCAGAGTAAAGAACGAATGTCCTCTAAATGCCATTTGTCTGCAAAACATTATAATATACCAAGCCACTGTAAAATCAACAGATAACGAAGAAAAACATATATCGAAGGTTAAAAGCAAAACCCAAATTGCACTAAAAAATAACGTGGAAAATAAGGAAAAGAGCATCAGCCTACAACAACAAATCCAAAAACTGTAAACTCAATCTGGAATAGAAAATTGCTATAATCACCTTTCCAGATCAACACAAATCGCTCAATAAACGATCAAAACTTACCTCAAAACGCAGACACGAAAAAAAATTTTTCCTACGTTACTTAAAAATCAAAAACTAAAAATGAACAACTTGTAAAGTACCACCAAATATATACATTATATACAACTCAGATAATGCAACATAGTTGAGAAAAATTCAATACTTTAAACTAGACAATTAAAATAATCAATGACTAAGAAAAATATATAAAGAAAATATTTGAATAGATAAGCAAATTAAGTAAATAATTAACAAATTAATCAAGTATGAATGCACACATAAACACAAGTAAATGTAATAATAATAATAATAATAATCGACAACAAATAATTGAATAATGAAAAATAAATAATAAGTAAGAAGTTTGTCTATATCTCTGAGATGAGGTATTATTTACATTATTCGGACTGCTGGCACGTGGAACTAGAACAATCTATCCCAGTGGACGAAATAAAGGGTTCGATCGCAATTCCAATAATCTGAGGAAGGCCGGAGCGTACAACGGCTTAAACGTTGTGAATATGGCAATGAAGATGAGGATAACAGTTCGAATAATGTAAATAATGTAAGTAAAAGTTAACAATCAACACTATAAAATAGCTACAAAAACCGCATTCAAATCGAAAATTATCCTTACTCAATAGCCTCTAGAATAATTTAAAACATGACAGTTAATGTCTACCCAATAATTGTTAGGATAATGCAATAAAGCTTGCTACTCACAATGCACCCTTGTCCAGCATATATAAATAGTCGAGTTAAAACACAACCCACATAGGCGGATGATTGCGTTGAAGGATGAAACACACTGGTCCCGCTCGGTGTTGACTGTCCACTTTTATATTTTTATATCTACATAAGCTCTATCTCCGATATTGAGCACTTTTACCCATAAATATAGCATAATTTAGAACTATATTTTTATCGCGTTATATATATATATCTTTGAGAAGTCTATGACAACGGGGTAAGAGAAAATAACCAGAAGAAAATGGTAGCCATTGAACTCGACACACAGGCACACCGATGGGAACTAAAATGGCCTCCAGCTATGCGAACATATTTATACATGCTCTGGAACGAAATATGTTACGTAGATACCACCTAAAACCTCCCCACTAACACAGATACATAGCCGATATCTTGTTTATCTGAACACATCGTGAGACTACTCTCCATGACTTCAAACAATACATCAACATTTTTCACACCTCCACTAAATTCCTAATGGAATATTCGACCACTTCCATTCCATTTCTGAATGTATTGGTACGTCTAAAAAACAACATCCCCACTTCAATAAGCCTACAGTTAGTCATACATACATTTTAGCAGCTACCACCATACCAACCTAAAAAATCAATAACCTATAGCCAGTGTTTCTGCATAAAACTTACCTGTTCTGACTCAGGGGATTACAAAATACACATAGGGCAACTAATCAATCACATTCTCAATAGAAATTATCCCCTTAAAACTATCAAAAAATCAATCAGTATGGCTTCCAAAACAATATATGTATATACGTTATTTTATAAAGTACATGTGTCTGAGGAAACGTACCTGTTTATTATTTTGTTGAGAGAGAAAGTTATATATATATATATATATATATATATATATATATATATATATATATATTGCCATCCACAGCCAGACTGTTTCGCTGTTTGACAGCTCATCAGTGTGACTAGACATCCGATATTTTCAAGTCGGGCTCGCAACCCGACTGATTCGGCAACAGTCGGAGATTTCCCCCTAAGCCATCGGCGCACGCCTGAAAGAAAGGCGAATTTTTACGCACTTACTCTGTGAATAAACACACCAATGACTGATAGTGTTCAATTCAGGTAAGGAAAAGCTTTGCAATATTAGTAGTAATAATCATTGTTTACAATTTCACACTTATCTTCCAAGAGTGCACAACCGAATTTTCGGGTGCATACACACACACACACACACACACACACACACATATATATATATATATATATATATATATATATATATATATATATATATATATCATGGTACGCCTTCGGGAATAAATCACTTATAAATTTAAAATTAAATTAAATTATGAATTAAGTTTCAGATGGGAGATAATCGCGAAAGCTAAACCATAAAATGGAAAGGGAAACAGATGTAACAGATGGAAAGGGAAACAGATGTAACAGATGTTTGTTGGAGAAGCTTATTATATTAAAACACTTAAATAAACCTAACTTGCTGAACACGAGAACTCAATTGATGTCTACGCGTATCCATAAAATCAAACATCTGCTCAAACACATTGACCCCGATTAAAATAGATTTCAAAATAGATTTTACAAATATTAATATAATATGTAACACCTATTAATATTCATACAACCCATCATTAATAGCATATTTATATATCTACGCACATATATAATCCCATATTATTACACTCGATTAAATTATAACTTATATAAGTTATTGACATTTGGAAAAACGTTCATGAAAGTATGTTTTGAAAATAATATCTGATAATTTCGCCTATATGGCTTCATCAGATGGATAACGAAAAATATGTTGTGTGTGTATGCATGTGTGCTTTAAATTTTCTGTTATTTTTCCTAAGCTGACGCTGCTCGAGACTAAAAAAGAGAGAAAGAAAATGAGTGATTTTTAAAAAATTCGTTTAATATTTTATATTCTCCGCTTTAAGTGCCCGAGTTTTAAGATGGAAAATCCTTTTGGAATGGGTAGAAAATAGATGAAAAATTGTTTTTATCCATGCGTTCTCCACGTCGACAGTATGTAATAAATTTGGGTATGTAATCCCGACATATGTATAAGTTACAGACATTTGGAAAAACGTTCATGAAAACGCCACACATGTCTATCACGTAGGACTACACAAATTTCACCCACGCAAAAACGCATATTCTATAGTCTAAATGCTTTTCATGTAACTAGTGTTTAAATGTTTTCTTCTTTTATTGTAATTTTAATTCATTTTGTCAATACATGAGATTGGTTGTCGTTTGTTTTATACTGTTTTATGTTACTCATTTTTATTTGGATTCGCATTGAATCCGCCAATATTGCTTTGCGCGGATAAAATTTTCCAGGAGCCTGTAAATATTTACTCTCCAAAGTGTTTATTACAGCAATATCATGGTGACTAAATGTTGTAACTGAATTATCAAAAAGAACAGCAGAAAACCAGAACTGGTTTAACAACAAGTATATTACTTTTTGGTATAATTTAGAATAGAAAGTAGGGAAGAGAATGTTTAGCCATGAATGACTGTTACAGCAAAAGCTACTGCTGCTCCTCCTGATACTCCTCTTGATGTAGGAATATTTTTATGTCTTTCGTCTAAATATTTACTTAAAGTAAATATACTACCTCACAACACTAAATATTTATCCAAACATACCAGCAAGCCCGCAACATTTTCAAAACTTAAATTACAAATCCTGAACTAATATTAATCGGGTTTTGAATGTCATTTAATATTTATTATGATAACAACGGACGCCAGTTGAAAGGTTGGATTGATTGAATGATTTGTTTGGTTGTTTTTTTATGGCTTATCAACCCTTTATGCGTTATTTAAAAACAAAAAATATTTTGGATTGTAAGAATAGTTGGGTTTTATGACCCAGTCATAAAACTTTCCTAACCGCAGACGACCCAGTCATCCAACGTTCCTAGCAACAGAAGACCCAGTCATCCAACTTTCCTAACCGCAGAAGACCCAGTTATCCAACGTTCCTAGCCGCATAAGACCCAGACATCCAACGTTCCTAAGCGCAGAAGGCGCAGACATCCAACGTTCCCAACCGCAGAAAAACCCAGTCATCCAACGTTCCTTGCCGCATAAGACTCAGTCATCCAACGTTCCTAACCGCAGAAAACCTAGTCATCCAACGTTCCTAGCAGCAGAAGACCCAGTCATAAAACTTTCCTAACCGCAGAAGACCCAGTCATCCAGCGTTCCTAGCCGCATAAGACCCAGACATCCAACGTTCCCAACCGCAGAAGACCCAGTCATCCAACGTTCCTAACCGCAGAAAACCTAGTCATCCAACGTTCCTTGCAGCAGAATGCCCAGTCATAAAACTTTTTAGCCGCATAAGACTCAGTCATCCAACGTTCCTAACCGCAGAAAACCTAGTCATCCAACGTTCCTAGCAGCAGAAGACCCAGTCATAAAACTTTCCTAACCGCAGAAGACCGAGTCATCCAGTGTTCCTAGCCGCATAAGACCCAGACATCCAACGTTCCCAACCGCAGAAGACCCAGTCATCCAACGTTCCTAACCGCAGAAAACCCAGTCATCCAACGTTCCTAGCCGCATAAGACTCAGTCATCCAACGTTCCTAACCGCAGAAAACCTAGTCATCCAACGTTCCTAGCAGCAGAAGACCCAGTCATAAAACTTTCCTAACCGCAGAAGACCCAGTCATCCAGCGTTCCTAGCCGCATAAGACCCAGACATCCAACGTTCCCAACCGCAGAAGACCCAGTCATCCAACGTTCCTAACCGCAGAAAACCCACTCATCCAACGTTCCTAGCCGCATAAGACTCAGTCATCCAACGTTCCTAACCGCAGAAAACCTAGTCATCCAACGTTCCTAGCAGCAGAAGACCCAGTCATTAAACTTTCCTAACCGCAGAAGACCCAGTCATCCAGCGTTCCTAGCCGCATAAGACCCAGACATCCAACGTTCCCAACCGCAGAAGACCCAGTCATCCAACGTTCCTAACCGCAGAAAACCCAGTCATCCAACGTTCCTAGCCGCATAAGACTCAGTCATCCAACGTTCCTAACCGCAGAAAACCTAGTCATCCAACGTTCCTTGCAGCAGAAGACCCAGTCATAAAACTTTCCTAACCGCAGAAGACCCAGTCATCCAGCGTTCCTAGCCGCATAAGACCCAGACATCCAACGTTCCCAACCGCAGAAGACCCAGTCATCCAACGTTCTAACCGCAGAAAACCCACTCATCCAACGTTCCTAGCCGCATAAGACTCAGTCATCCAACGTTCCTAACCGCAGAAAACCTAGTCATCCAACGTTCCTTGCAGCAGAAGACCCAGTCATAAAACTTTTTAGCCGCATAAGACTCAGTCATCCAACGTTCCTAACCGCAGAAAACCTAGTCATCCAACGTTCCTAGCAGCAGAAGACCCAGTCATAAAACTTTCCTAACCGCAGAAGACCCAGTCATCCAACGTTCTTAGCCGCAGAAGACCCAGTCATCCAATGTTCCTAGCCGCAGACCTAGTAATTGATTCAGTATATTCATTCCACTTCCTTTTTTGGATATTGTCGAGAATCTCGAGATATATAGTCGGAGCCCCAAGCGAAATATAGCAGCCAATATTCAATGCACGGACAAATGATAAATTTGTATTATCTTTGTACTACTGCATTTATGAAAGATATTATATACGATGCATCTGTCGAATATTAATCGTATGCCTAGCAATCTGCTTTCTGTTCTTCTATTAATTGCACCGTTTTATTAAGACAAGACTATCAGTGTTTTGAGAATTTAGAAAACCACACTCAACCTTTGATGGAAACGATGATAAAAATCAGTTCTATTAATTCTTGTTAATTTCAGACAAGGAATATAAATTTGAATTATCAGCGCACCGGAAAGTGCTGAGGAGTGGGGGGAGTAAGAGTAGGAGGAAGAGGAAGTTGATGTTGGTATTGTGCATGTTAAAGAACAGCTTCAGTGCCCAATTTCAAACACCGAAGCAATGATTATACTTAAACCAATGTTTACGTCGTTTGCGTTTTCAACCGCAATTGTCCCTTACAAATTCATTTACTCTCATCCGCCTTCGGAAGTTAGCGACAGCTAAAACGCGAGGCGAGCCGGAAACAGACGAAAAATTGACGCCATTTTTTTTTTTTTTTTTTTTTTGTTTCATAAAAATAAACTGAATAAAACCTTGAACAAAACGTGTGAAAATGCTATCTAATGATAGAAATTTAAAAATTTCTTTCGGGAAATAACATTAGTAATTCTTTTTCAATAGTTTAGACATTCAATTATCCAGAATTTTTAATTATCTGAACATATTTCTCAACCTCTGTCCCAGAAGAACGAATAATCGAGGACTGCATGTATCTAGGCGCGGAGAGGCACACGTGCTTGGGACCCTAACATGTGTTACCACCCCGGGTCAGGGTAGACGTGGGAAAAACAGCAATTAAGAGGTGGTTCCATGTTCCTCAAAACCTCTCGATGAGAGGTCTTGCTGTCGGATGAAGCTCGTTAGGTAAGTTCCGTGTTGCTTTCCCCTATCTTTCTCGCCTTCATTTTGCGAGAGTGTCAAATTCTCCAAGCCATCTATCCTCATTATGTTCCCTAGAAATTTCCGCTACCTCTTTCTGATTCTAAATTTTGTTTCCATTTTCCTTAAAGACGTTCTCGTTGCTCACATGTTCAGACCCTGGTATTAATAATAAACATGTCATTTTCGTTTCATCGATTTATGCTTGTTTGACTATGTTTGCTGGTGGGAGGGTGAATCTACTTCTGTGTTTGTTTGGGAGTGGCACTCTTAAACGCAAAGACACACACACATACAGGCGTACGCATTTTGGTTCACATAAACACATCCATATAAACAATCCAAGGCTACGCGCGTATACATATACATGCGTTCAGCCATACATACGCAGTTGTAATTCGATTTCGATTTCGAGAACGTAGCTTTTATAATGATTTTCCAAGCGTAGCTTAGATGTGGCACAAGGCCGAACGTATGGAGCACCCAGTGAGGATCGAACTCACTACTCGGACGTAATGGTTCTAGCGAGACAAGCTTGCTAACTATTACACCAGCTTGAGGTGCCCAACCGTAGCTTTTATATGTAGCGATGTTCCTTTCAACAAGGAGTGGGTAATGGTTGTTCTTGACGCTTTTCAGATCTATCGCCTGCGCCGTCAGAGAAAATTACACTTCCTCACATTATATAAACGCATGTAAAGCTGGGTTCTATTTATTGCCATGATGATAATTATCTTTGTATTTTCAACTCTAACTGCCTGTGTGTTGTTGACGATTGCGATTATGCTGATAGTGATTATATATATATATATATATATATATATATATATATATATATATATATATATATTCAAACGTTATTATAGTGAACACTTCTTATTTGAAGTAGACGGACCATTTATTTTATTAAGGAAGTAAATATGATTTCCTTAAATAGAGTAAAAAGTGCCTTGCTTGCTGTGAAGTACTTCGTGACCGAGCAGTAAAGTACACCAGACCAAACGCTTGTTTACCATACAAAGGTGGGCACAAGTTCGATCCGAGTTGAAAGGCGTATTTTCAGATTTGTAGATCTGATGAATTGAATCGTGATTACGATTCTAATGTAATAAATTATAACCATGGAATATTATATGACAAATAATATATATATATATATATATATATATATATATATATATACTCTGTCCTGGACACTGAGTTCTACCTGGATTCTGTCCTCTTGGAAATTTATATATATATATATGTATATATATATATATATATATATATTTATGAATAAAAATGACATTAGGAAAACTGGTAATTGCTGACGCGTTTCGTCCAATGTGGACATTATCAAAGCAAAATACGAAAATATTGTCTTCTCTACTGGTTAAATCGGATATATATGTATGTGTATGTATGTATGTATATACATATATTTATATTATATATATGTGTGTGTGTGTGTATTAACTACTAATATTCTCTCTCTCTTCTCTCTCTCTCTCTCTCTCTCTCTCTCTCTCTGTGTGTGTGTATATATATATATATATATATTTCATAAAATCCAGTCGGTCCGATTAGATGAGTATACTTATATTCTTCGTAATAAATTTATTATTGATGATTGATTTTTAATGTCTTTTCCAATTATATATATATATATATATATATATATATATATATATATATATATATGTATACTGTTTCGTCGTTTTGCAAATCGTTACAACCAGCAATATGATAAATATCTTGCGGTTGTATAAAATGACTATATAAAGAAAATGAACAGAATTATGAATGCTATGATAAATAATGGAGAAAATTCCAAATATTATAAACACGCTACCAACTTCACTCTTTTTGCTTCATTTATTTTTTTATTTATTTATTTTGTGTGTGTGTGTGTGTGTGTGTGTGTGTGTGTGTGTGTGTGTGTGTGTGTGTGTGTGTGTGTGTTCAAATTTGCTTGATAAATACGGACATTGACGAGGGTTATTCATTTTATGACAACATCTTTACACGGGAACTTCAGAAGCCACTGAAATTTCCGGTGCTTCGGATAACTTTTACTTACTTTAATCTTTTTATTTATGGCGTTAATAAATGTACTCTTCTAGATCTCTGAATGTAGAATTGACGACTTCCTTTCTTTCTTTTTTTTATTTTATATTTTATTATATATTTCATTTTATATTTCTTTTTTTTCTTATTTTTATAAAGGGAACTGGTAGAAAAAAGAAAAAAAAACGAACAGAAAAAATATCCTTGCGAAAACAATTGTTGTAATGTTTTTATCCCGGAAAAGCAATTCCACATATTTTTACTCTCAGTGAAATACGGAATAAAATCTCTAAACTAAAAAGACGCAAGAATTCCATTCACAGACTTGCGGAACGCACCGAATAAGACTTAATGTTTTGTATGTTACAAGCGTGTTCAATCAAGAATGGATTAAAATTTCTTTTCGCTCGAGATTCATTGACTGACAAAGAGCAAAAATAAATAAATAAATATCTGGAGCGATTGAAATCCTTGCTATAGAATTGAATGTGTTGCAACGTTCCTCACAGGAAGAACCTGTCTTAGAGCAATGGTTAGCGCACTGTTCTAGCAAGTTGGTTAAATCGAACAACTATTCAAACGAATTGCCACTTTGGTTGTTTCTTTGAATACTCTCACATCTTAACATATTGAAGTCACTGCTCAATCGATATATATATATATATATATATATATATAGTTTATGAAAAACTAGGTAATCCGTATGGGTAAACCTAAGGAGGATAAAATCCAGAGAGCTCAATGTAAATCCAGAGCAAATAATTTAAATAAAAACAGACCACTTTAAGGTTCCATGTAATAAATTATTTCACCACAGCCCTTTTAAAAGGACTGCGGATCATCAGACTTTACTTCCAAACAAAAAATGAAAAGAAAATTTACACATTTTTGACGGGCCGTATTAAACATATGTAAATTAACGAAGTGAGGAAGTAAGGGGGGGAAAGAGAAGACATGAGTGAGTTAGCAGATATTGACACATTTAAACGGTTAACTTAACGGAAGTTATATATTGATATCGAAGGGGTAGAGGATAAAAAACCATAGAGAGAAAAAAAGGGAAGGAAGTTAAGAGAGAAGAAGATGTCACTAATTTTCTTTGTAAAAAAAAAGGCTAGAAACAGACGCTGTTATTTTGTTTTACTTTGAAAGTGTTATTTTGGGGGTTTATAAAGATTATAATGTTTGATATAAATTTGAATGTCTCTAAACTGTCTACAAATAATTTAATTTGATGTTTGTTAGTGATTTAAATTTTTTTTTTAAATTTTGGGAATTTTCTATGAAATAGTCGATTAGAAAAATATTCATAGAAAGTACAAAATTTTATTTTAAAATATAAGTTTACTTCTAGTAATCTTTTAAAAAACTTATAAATATATATATATAGATAGATAGATAGATAGATAGATAGATAGATAGACCTAGTGAGCCAGACAAACCTACCTAGGTTTCACCTAAACGGATCGTCAGGGCAAGTTTGGCCAAACTTTCCCTGACGATCCGTTTAGGACAAACAAACAGGTTTGAAGAAACTCGATTAAATGTATCTAGGTCTGCTCTACGGTTGTATTGAGCTCTTTTGTTAGTTAGTTGTTACTCGTATCAGGGTTTTTTTCTTTGGGCTTCAGACCTGCATCTGTGCGATTTTTTTTTGTCGGCAGAAGTTCATGTTTGTAGCTCTTTTTTTTTAAAACCTTTTTTTCCCTCGAGATTGATTTGATTAGCAAATCAAAAATTCGAGGTTTTCAAAAACGAGTCTAGTTATATATATATATATATATATATATATATATATATATATATATATATATATATCCTCTTTATTCTCATAATCCTATTTTCCTAGCACATTCAATCTCATTCATATCACAGGCCTTAGACATCCTAACCATTTTAACAGTAACCCTTTACACTATAATTTTGGTTTCTTCAAGTCAATGCTCAATCGTTATCTATTCTCCTTATCCTCACACTCATGACATCCTACCGTTTCTTTTTTCATTCATATTACACGCCTCAACCATCCTAACCATTTTAATAATAACCCTGTACACCACAATTTTGTCCTCTTTAATTCAAGGCTCAAACGTTATCTATTTCTATTATTCACCGAATCTTCACTTCACTTTACTTCCTCTACCATTCATATCACACTCGTCCTAACCATTTCGATTGTAGAAGACATTGATTATGAGTTTTTTCCCTACTGTCTACTTTATGAGTCTGGCAAACTCAGCAATTAAGAGCAGCTATTCTTGCACGACCTTGTAACTATCTTTCCCAAGTTGGATGATGTATTAGCTTCTAAGTGAATATAATGAATTCGACTGGAATTCGAACCTGGCTCAATACGAACCGCTAACCATTACTCCACCATACCTCCAGGTATAAATCCATCTCTTATCTCTACAGCTCTGGGTAAATAGCAGGACAGACTGGAATCTATAGCCTTGGGTAGCATCCAGTCTAGGAGAAGGATCCTAAAAGTGTCTATACATCCAGATGGGGGATTTTGTGAATCCAAATATCGACTGAAACTCTATGGATTTGTACATCCGAAAGAATCCTGCCTGTCTTTAAATATTCTACTCATTATCTCTTGATACCTAACTAGCAAGCAAAATTCTCTGTCTTTCATTTGATTCTATACTGTCCTATTCAAGTGTATGTATTTTTATCATTTCACTCCAAGCAAGGCGATAAAGCAACTAAGACTCAAGGGTTTACTGATAGTGAAAGAAACAAAGAGGACAATAAAAGAACAGGTATCAAAGAGACAGAAGATCACGATTGACATTGCATTTAAAGTTTTGAAAATCGTAGTTGACATGAAATCAGGAAACCGGAAAGGGGTTACACAAGCAAGAAGTGCGAGAGAAGAAACTGACAGCATACAACTTATGGTTGCAACTAGCATTTTCATCAGTGAAATTTTGAGACCTGACTACCAGTCTAGTCAGTTCTGTCAGTTATGTGCCATTCGTGTTACACGCTTAAGTAATCATGTATCTTTCGATACATGACTGACGAGGCAGATTTTTTCCCGCAGTAGGTTGCCATTTCTTTCTGTGGTAGACCACTTACCATCCAAGGCTATAGAACCCGGTCTGCCTTGCTATTTACCCATAGTTGGGGGGAGAAGAAGAGGATTCATGCCTTTCCCAAGGGTATTAGCACGTAAGTGAATGTTATGGATTTGACTGGAATTCGAACCTGGCTCTCCAATTCCTCAATCCGAGCCGCTATCCTTTACTCCACACGTTCGAACACTCAAGATACCAACGGGGAAACCTTATCAGAACAATTACTGTGAAAATGTTTATAGAAAAGTGAAAAAAAAAAAAAAAAAAAAAGCAGAGAGTAGCTGGGGAAGGAGCCGGGCCAGTGGATGGGGGGTTCGAACATTAGCTACTTGACCTTAAAATCAGGGTTCGAATCTCATCATGATCGACGTCCAAGTAACTTCTTGATAATATATGGACAGATGTTCTCTGTTAGCGGCAACAAGTAGGAAAAATACCAAGGATAAACCTGAACATTGTCAGTGAAATTGGATAGAATAAACCAATTGTATTAGGATGAAAAGTCATCATGAGTACTGACTGTGTTCAAATAATCGTCAAGCCAGATTGCCCGTTCTCTCCTGTAAGATCCGATCAGCATAATTGCTGTACAAAGTATACCAAAATGTGATTTAATAGAAGTCAGATGACTATGAAATTGACTCCAATGACTACTACTCACAATTAAAACCAAATGCGAGCAGCAATCGACAAAATCTCCCAGCATTGAATATGAGGAGGATAAGGCGGAGGAAAATAACTTGATTACATTAAATTATAACATGACAGATAAATACTTGCTCAGTTTCGAAAACAAATGTAGTAACAATGCTTATAACTCAATAAAATGTATAACTTTTCGGGGCGTTAACACAGACCTGTACTCGCGAAAACATACACACGGCTAATACCATCTTTCTTCTTCTATGTGCCGTGTTCCTTCAGGACGTTGACGATCATGGCTTTTATACATTTCCCTGTTATTTGTAGCTCTTAATAAATTTTGTTTTTTGTTCCGCCATCCATTTATACAAGCTCGGTAGGTAGGTTATGCATTGTTTTCCTTCGAACTGTCCGGTGAGTATCAAATTTTCCAAGCCCTCTTTCCTCATATATTCGCACTAGTAACTTCAACTCTTTCTTCCTGATGTGAAGTATAAGTATCCTTTTCGTTTCCTTTTTCTCTAAAACGTCTTCTGTTGATGTATTCACAGCATTCTTCTGTAGAAGCACATTGCTGATGCTTCAAGTCTCTTCGTCCTTTGGGAGGAGATTGTCCAGCATTCACTGCCATATAGGAGAACTGATGTTACATAACAATTCAGTACCCTTTTCTTTGTTTATAACGATCTTTTTCTCTTTCTAAATACTTTACTTCTGCCAATGGGCCTTTGGATTTCAGTGTCACACTTTCCGTCCACTGTTAAAATAATTCCTAAATATTTAAATCATTGTACTTTTCTGATTTTGGTATCTTCAATTTTTAATTTGCAGGTTATAGAGAGGTCTTGCTTTTGCTAACATCTGTCTTCTTGCAATTGATGCTGAGTACTTTATTCTCGCTTTCATTCACTATCTCCTCTAAGATTTCTTGTAGTTTTCTCTCCGTGTATGTCATCAACACATATGATATATAATTCCATACCTTTTGCACCTAATTTTTAGGGAAGTTAAGATCAGAACAAACATTAGTGAAATATTATGCGCGCATCATCATGACCTAACATGCGCAGGTGAAATATTCGCATAGCCGTTTATAACGATTTTTACGAGCGCGTCAATAACGGCAAACGCGTTCAGGAACTTTCATTACGGACAGAAGCTGCAAAGAGGAACAATCGTTTTATTTATTTCATTAAGAATTTGCAAAGAGGAACGATCAATTATTTTTTTTTTTTTTTTTCATACCCTGCCTGGTGGCAAATGATGCTGGTGGCGCCTGGGGTGGCGGTCCCGCCATAGCCACCGAAACCGTGAGATCACCCCTGGTCGGCGGCTGATGAAGTCAGGGTATCGCACGTGCTAACACACGTTGTATGTTAAAAAAAAAATCCATACCTTTTGCACCTGTTAACTTAATACAGCAAAAGTTATATACATGTTAACTGAAGATTGATTGATTTATTTTTTACGGTTTATCAACCTTTTGAAGGTTATTTAAAACCAGAAAATATTTTTAGATATTTTTTTAGAGATATTAACGGTTTACTGATACAAGTGCTAATAATTAACCGATAGCTAGAAGCAGAAGAGATGAGTTAATATCTTTCCCAATGGTATTTGCGCGTATGTGAATATACCGAACACGACTGGAATTGGAACTCGGCTGTTCGATTTCAAATTTCGAGCCGTTATCCATTACACCACCCCCACATCCAAGATTACGGCACCTGGTATTCGCAAGCGGTCATTCATTTAGGTAATAATCAGGTTCATCGTTGCTTAATGAGCGTATGAGAACCGGTCTTTCAAAGTGATATAGCCGTAAGCCGGGTTAACAGAAGAATTCAAACGTTGTCATGAACATGTTCAATGGGGGACCGGTCTGGTGTTTGTACTGAGCTGTCATGTTATAGCACAGCATGTTGAGTAGCACAGGCAATATTTGGGAAGGATTTACTCTGCTGGAATAACACATAACGCATTCCTATTGCAGAAATAAGAACATAACAAATATAACAATTGCGCTGTTCATCGTTCCCTTCGAAAGCACCAGAGGTGAATGAGAGTAGACACCACACAGCATTCTGGTCTAGAGTTTTTGTTTGTGAATACACAGTGGAATATGTCCATTCATTACCCAGGTCTCATCGCGCACGCGAACGAACATGACCTGCTCTCATCAGTAATAACTAAAATTCGATCCCCTAAGGCACCCTATTTCAACGTCACTGGAAATATCCTCATCAATGTTGAACTGCTATACACCTCTACTTCAGGTTGGAATAGACTGTCCACTCTTTATATTTTTGTATACTCTTAGTTCGCCTAATGGATACTTAAGTTAAAGTCTTATTGAACGAGATCGTTGTAAGAGTCAAGGAGGGAAGGAGTAAAAGCGCTCATTATGAGGACACGTACGATAGGTATCAGTTGACCCTGGACTTGAGGAGACCAATATTGTAGTTCTCAGGAAAGCATCCTCACGGGAGTTTGTTCCACAATGTAACAGTTCTAGGGAAGAAGGTGACTCAGCGAAAGTTACTCATTATCAAACGGACAAGAAGGGAATGTGGATGATTTGCCAACATGAACATGCCAAGATGGGTCATAGCTATGAAGATCTGAGCTGGTGAGACGGAGGAATGTAACTCGTCTTAACAGTTACCATGATAATAGCGGTTTAGGGTGGAGAATAATTATTTACACACAAGGCCACGTAATCCCTTTTGCATTTTGTGGACAGTGAGGACTTGGCAGCACCTGTTGAGTTATGGCAGCAATACTCCATTCGTGATTCGATCTTACTCTTATATTACTTCGCTTTTTTTTTTGTTTGTTTGTTTTTTTCTTTATATTTTTTTTTCAGGCAAATAAGGCCTTAGTTAAGGTTACAAGCTTTTTTGTTGATATTTTTTCTTCTTTTCAGTGCTGGTTTTGTAGCAGACAGTTGTGTTCCTGAAAATAAACAATTTCCAATGATTCGTGTTGACATTCCTGAGGCACACATTTGCTCAGATCTGCCACTGCTCTCCATACAATGAGCCTCTGTATTACGTGGCCATCCAGAACCTGATCCATGGATGTAGGATTGTTTATCTGACCTATGTTGCTAACTCTTTTGATGTCCTCCCTCTAAATAGCCTATGGTGGTTTCTTCCGCCTACTATAAGATTAGTAGGAGAGAAGGCCTTGGGGGAACAGTCAACCAGATTGTTCAACTGTCGAACTCTATGCCTTGAGCAGAGAGGAACCTGGACGAGGCTTTGCCGAAGGGAAAAGTTTCGTCTGGGGAGGTAGACAGACCCTGAACCCGTTTATGCGGGTTCTAAGGGAATATTTTTGGCCGAGCCTACGGGCTCGGAGAATCCACGGCAAACTCGGCCTTGTGCCATATACATCCCTCGTGGGGGGCTGTTAAATATTAACAGTCGAACAGATTGAACGATGGGTCAACCGACACACACTGACTAGTCGTGTAATACTCTTCTTTTGTACTTACTGTTTAATATATGATATATCTGCAACACTTGTTTTGTTATTTCTTTAACCATTTACTTGGTCACAACACTAACATTGAAACATCACGTCCAGCAATTACAACAATTCCCCGAAATGTCCATCCAACGCATCAGAAGATCATAATCTAAATCTTCTCAAACTGCTCTAACTGACCGAAAGAAGCATAAAAGCGTTTCCATGACATGACACAGGTTTGCACTGGATCCTGTCCCCGCCACATAAAACTTATCGATGCATGGGTCGTCGTTTAAAGCAGTAGTTCTCAACGTGGGTCCTTAAGGCCCAAAAGTCAGCCTGAGAAATATTTTAAACGGGACTGAAAACACCAGGTGCAGTGTAATCATTAGTCAGAATTTGTACTTCATACTACATTTTGCTTTTACAAATAAAATATATTTCCTGTTACACGGAATTTCTATTTTTGCTTATGTGGGCCTGAAATTTTGTTGACACCAAAAAATGAACGACAAGGAAGAAATGATTGAAAGACATTGGAAGACAGTCATGGGTAAACCGCTGTCCGTTGATTCTTTCTGAATGGTATGCTTAATTTCATAACGAGACGTTTCTCAAAATTTTGGGGTTTTTTTTCGTTCTCACTTGTTCGCTCACACACTCTCATACATCACTACATACATAAATAATGGTTAAGTTTCAATGTTTCTTGAATTTTGTAAACTTCCCACGTTCCTTTGTGGAACCGACACTTAAGATGACATTTCGGTAAAAATAACGTTTTCATCATTTTAAACCATTGGCGATTTTCACTAAGGAAGATCATACGTGTAAATATCTTTAACTTATCAAACGGGAAATATTCATAATATTTTTCTCTAAAAAATATATGATTTTATTTTCGGATGAATAAATTAAAAATAAATTCAAGGCAACGACATGTGTTAATCACACTGTCATGAGTGATAATATTATATCAAAACTTCAATTTATAAATTATATCAAACTCTTTTCTACAAAAACCGAAAAAATCACTTTTTCCTCCATTTCTAAGGTACAGAGTACGATGGAAAAATTGTCGTCTAAATTACGCGAAATGAAAATAACACTGACATCTCATCTTAACAGATACATATATCTTGAAATACTAAAGAGTTTATGAATCTGAAGACAGTGCAGAGGATTTGTAAAGAGTTGGGTAAGTTTAATGATGATTACGAATGGATGGCAGCTCGGAAAACTCACTCTGATCTTTTTGATAGGAAAAGAACTGCCGAATTTGTTGGTAATGGCCTCAGACTCAACACAGAGGCCTACATCAAGTGCATTGATGAGAGAGTGCTTCCCTTGGTCAAGAGGGTGTCTGCTGGAAGACCCTATGCCTGGCAACAAGAATCTGCGCCATAGCTGACAAACGCACAAAAAGAGAATCCAGTTATGTTTGTCTTCAGATTGACACTCTGAAATGCTCGTATTGGAGCTTCAGGTGCAAATGCCAAGAAGTACAGCATGTCGTTTCTAAATTTCTGGCGGAATTAATTGCGCCATGGTGGTCTTTTTTTTCACAGACGGTGCCTTTCTCTACTGTGCAGTCGACAAAATCAAAAACAAACAACGGACATGCGCGAAATTAAAAATATAAAATGGCGACAATTTATCCTTCGTATCTTGTATCTGCTTACGCATATTGTCTTTCTGTGGTGAAAATAGCTGAGGTACCTAATATGAAAAATTAGCTTGAATCGTTTTAGTAGTGCGGCCTTCACTGCGATGAGCCATAGATCATGTGGCTCACTACCCGAAAAAAAAAAGCTTGCCCATGGTTGGTCTAAAGTTTAGATACAAATGCTGCACTTGTACGAGTGTTACTACATCATATGATACTTTAGAGAGATTAAAATGCTTTTTCTGAATATCTAATCCCGACCTCTTGTCCTTCCTCTATGTGCCAAATCGCTTCAAGTCTTAGGCGATCATAGCTCTCCACAACATTCTATCTTTCTATGGCTCTTGGCAGTTTTTCTCCCTTTGCTAAAGCCCTTCCCAGTTTCACCATCCATCCTCATAAGCTCATCAGGTAAATGGCTCGCTGTCTTCCCCTTATTTCTCTTGCCTTCGGTATGCCCTGTGAAGGTTAAATTTTCCAAGCCCTCCTTACTCATTATATGTTCAAGGAATATCGTCTACCTTTTCCTTATTCTGTATATGTGTTCTTCCTGTTGCCATTTTCTTTAAGACTTCTTTGATGCTTTCTTCATTTGTCCATGGAATTTTCAATATCTTTCTGTAGAACCACATTTCTGTGGCCGCTAGTTTTGTTTTTTTTGTTTTGTTTTTTTTTTCATCCGTAGGGAAATTATCCAACATTCACTACCATATAAGAGGATGGATATCACATAGCACCAGCACACTTTTCTTTGTTTCTAACGAATTTTTTCCGTTTCTCACCACCTTGCTTAGCTTTTGAAATGCCCGTTTCGCTAGGCCAATACGTGTTCGGATCTTAGTGTCAATTTTTCCATCCTCTGTTAAAATGATTCCCAGATATTGAAACTTCTACACCTGCTTGGTGTTGACATCTCCAATTCTTAACTCGCATCTTTTTTTTTTTTCTTTTTTTTTTTCAAAATGACGATGATGAGACTATTATGAGTAACGCTCTAACTGGAGATACAATGACAAGAGAAATTTTTTCTTTATTTTTCATTTACATAATCCACTTGATCAGTATCTTATTCTCTCGAAAGACTCTCGTATAAATATACGAAGTTAAATAAAGAATACAATCCGTAAACTAAAAAGACACACAGAATTCCATTCACAGATTTTCTGAACGCACCGAATAAGACTTAACGTTTTGTTTGTTCAAGTACAGGCGTGCTCAATCAAGAATGGATTAAAATTTCTTTTCGCACCAGATTCATTTACTAACAACGATCGAACACAAAAACAAAAATAAGTTTAGCGATTGAAGTAATTGCTATGGAATTGTCTGTGTTGCACAATTGCTCGAAGCAAGAACTAGTCTTAGAGAAATGGTTAGCGTTCTCCTCCTGCAAGTTTCTCTCCCTGTGATTGCTTTTTCTTAGTTAATAAAAGATTTATGCAAAAGTATTTACGAATACACTTGAGAATATGAGCATTTCAAAATGATTATTCGATATTAACCCCGTTTAACTGGCGATCAACAAAATACATATGGTTTGAAACAATGATATAGTTTATTTGAAAAACGGATCAGACGAAAGCTTTCTCAATTCCTAATGATTCCTGCCAGAAAGAAATCACATCTTGTTCAAGTCGTCCTCATTGGTGGTCCTACATTTTTCGGGGCCTGAAGCTTACAACAAGCAACAATAGATTCGAAGACTCAGTTGTCAAAATGAGGGCTATGTATAGATTCTCGCGAGTTCAACGAGATCATAGAGATAGGGGTTCAGGCGCTGGAATCAAGGATATATCTGGGCTCAGGGATACCTCTGGGATCAGGGGCTCCTCTGAGATTAGGGGCACTAAAGTTTAGGCTTTGTTAGTTTCGTAGGAGATTCGCCACATTTAATAGCCTTTTCCTATTTATGAATCATTTAGTCCAAAGTAATTACAAATAGACTGGAGAATTATTCGATAATAACTCTGTTGTAAAAACTTTTTGGGTCGCCGTCTCATATTTCCAAAGGTAATCATTTGGTTTTCATACATAAGTATATAGATATACATCCTAACACACAATTATGATCACAAGCGCCAACTCTATACTTATATATATATATATATATATATATATATAGTTATATTTTAAATTCTTTTTATAAGACACGGCGCCTCCCTCTTCCACGCCCCGAGGAACATCCATGTATCGTAACTGATAATAATTCAGGGTCTGGTCGGCGATATATATATATATATATATATATATATATATATATATATATATATATATATATATATACATATAAATAAAAAAAAAAGACAAAAATTCGCTTGAAGATGAAATGGAACTAATGCTTTTAATTTAATTGCAAAATTAAATTAGGGGTTTTTAGCTTCTATTTTTGAAACATGGTTGGAACTGTGTAGCGAAAATAACCATATTTTAAATCAATTAATTTATAATATATATATATATATATATATATATATGTATGTATGTATAATATTGCACAATGAGAACTAGTGGTAATAAAAGTGTTCGATGAAAAATAACATAGGTAAAATTTATACTATTAATAAAACATATATTCACAGTAGGTTATTAATATTATTATTTACATTTCACAACGCTCAGCTTCCAATCAGTAGCTGAAGATTGCTTGAAATTCATAGTTGTGCCAAATGTTGAGGAAGAAATCTATATTTATTATTAATAGCATTGTATAAGGAGGAACGGTGGAGTAATTGTTATCGGCTCGGTTTGAGAAATCGAAGAGCCGAGTTCGTATTCCGGTCAATTTCATTTACTTAGGTGCTAACAGCCCTGGGAAACGTATGAATACATTTCTTCTCCTATCATGGGCTGACTTTGGGTGAAAGAAACTCTGAGAGACGGGACAGGGAGACCTCAGTATCCCTGGTGCAAAATCAAACAGCAAGCAATTGCTTTATTCTGCCTTGTATGTCACCACGAAACACAGTTAACTGATTAAAATTAATCATATATTTATGATAAAATATAAGGTATGAATTATTTATGGGTTAAAGTGCTCCATATCGGGGATATAGCGTATGTAAATATAAGAGTGGACATTGAAGGCAACATCCAGAGGCGACAGTCTGTTTCATGCTAATACGCCACTGAATTTTAACTTTAATGTCCTGCCAATGGTTTAGGGGTAAAATCTCCGACTGGTTTCGATCCTGGCTTGAGGCAGTCGGATGTCTAGCCTCACCGATGAAACAGCTAAATAGTCTGTCTGTGGATGACATACATACATATATATATATATATATATATATATATATATATAATATATATGCTATATTTATGGGTTAAAGTGCTCACTATTTATGTTAAACAGTCTGGATTAAACAGTCTGTGGATATATATATATATATATATATATATATATATATATAAGAAAAAACAGACCACTTTAAAAGGCTCCATTGTAATAGTTTATTTCACCAGAGACCTTTTAAAAAAGGATGCTGGATCATCAGACATCACTTCCAAAAGGTTCACTTTTTGGAAGTGATGTCTGATGATCCAGGTACTAAAAAGGTCTCTGGGTGAAATAAACTATTACAATGGAGCCTTAAAGTGGTCTCTTTCTTTAAATTATTACCTCTAAATTTACATTGAGCTCTCAGGATTTCATCCTCCTTGGGACTACCCATACGGATTACCAAGTTTTCGTAACTTATATATATATATATATATATATATATATATATATATATATATATATATATAATAATGCTATATTTATGGGTTAAAGTGCTCACCATCTGAGATATATATATATATATATATATAAGGTATGAATTATTTATGGGTTAAAGTGCTCCATATCAAGGATATAGCGTATGTAAATATAAAAGTGGACATTGAAGGCAACGTCCAGATGTGACAGTCTGTTTCAGGCTTAGCCGCAATTGCCAGACCTAAAAAATGTGTATAAGCATGAAACCGACTGTCGCCGGTGGATTGTTGACTTCAGTGTCTACTTTTATATTTATTTATTCCTGTGCATTTCAGCTGATGAGTGTGGCTAGACAGTTATGTTATTCACGGGATGTAGTCGCTGGACCCATGCGTAGTTCAGAGATATTCTGGCTGGAGTTGCTATTCAAGGCTGAATGGCCTAATCTTCCCTGTTATTTAACTCGTAACTGTTGGGCAGAGAAGAAATAGATTTAGTGAGACTGTACGAACTCGAATTGAATTCGAACTCGGTTCGCTATCTCGTTCCAAGCCACTAACCATTAGCAGGTAGTATAATGGTTAGCATAGCATATGCGTAAAATTCACCTTTTTATATGTACATTGATATATATTTAATAAGTTAAAGTATCTGTTGATAAGTAGCTAGGTAGTGAAAGCAGCTAGAAAACGAATTCAAAATTTATTTTCAACTAGAATTGAAACCAAATTCTCAAGAATTCATGTCAAAGTGCCACAAAGACTTAAATAAGAAATACATTCGCGTCATAGGATTTTTTATTTTTTTATTGAAAGGATATTTTCGGTTATTTTATCACTGGATCGAAAAACACTGTTATGGTGTCAAATTAGGATAATTTTAGACTCAATCATCTTTTCAGACGCCGTTCGTGACATGACCATTGACTCAAGAAATTTTGTCGGATATTTTTTTTCCTTGTTGTTAAGGGTTAACCTCAGCTAGAATAAAATTAGCATCGATCATACGAGGTCTGTCGGAAAAGTATTCAACCTTTCAATATTAACGGAATACGAAGGGTAATGTCATCAGAATTGTCTTCAAAGTAACACTTTTTGCGTCAAATTGTAGATGACTAAATTTTTTCATACGTAAAATAATAGTTTATTCACTTCTGTACTCCTCGAACTCACACCAGCTAAATAAATTGTCTGATGAAAATAAGAGACTAAATTTTTTCATACGTAAAATAATTGTTTATTCAATTCTGTATTCCGTCAAATGTATGCCGGTAGAATCTAGAATAAGTAGTTTCGAGTTTTTCTTCGAATGCTTCATGTTTTTAGTGTGCGGATGCGAAGAATTCTCTTTTCTTCCTTCATAATTTATGTTGTATGGTACTGTTATACAACACGTGATCAATAGTCAGCTTCCTCCTGTCTGACTCTTTACTCTACACTTTATTTCTCTTATAAGCAACATATGAAAATAGGTATAATCCTATTTCCCAATCTCAATACACCTAACCCGAGGAGGTTTAATGCCTTTGATTGTTCTTGAACTTCTTCTTCAACCTGTTTCCTCCTCTCCTCTTTGAGATTTATGTCGTGTTCTTTTTAATGGAGATTTTGGTCTCATTTCATCATTCCCCGTGTATGAGTAATCCTGCTATCATCCAGTGGCTCATCTTCTATTGCATTATCTTGATCTGAAGAACTCATCCTTTCTTCCATCCCAATCTTCTCTTCAATTCTGGGCCTTAATTGGTCAGAATAGACCACGAGGTTTTTACTTTTCTTTTTTTATATATAAACGCTGTGCTGTGTCCACTTTGCATTATGAAATTAGCTCTCTCAGGAATTTCTACTTTGTCATTCTTATACCACATCTCTTCATATGTTAAGACATTGTTAATGGAGATCTTAATTTTTACCCATCAATGCAATTGGGCTTTGCAATCTATCTGCATGTGGAATCGCCCTATTACTAAGCAGTAACCTTGTTAAGTAACCGTCTATATTATCTCTATTTGGGGGAAAATGCGTTTAATCCCGTTTTTACAGGCTGCACCATTCTTTCTGCAATTCCATTATATTGTGAGTGGCACGGTTGTGTTTTGTAAGGGAAGTAGCCAATCTGCCTCAACAAATTACATAAATCTTCATCACAAAATTTTGGTGCGTTGTCTGATACCAATGTTTTAGGGACTACATTTCTAGGAAATATCACTCTTGATATTTTCTTTATTGTAGTCTTTTTCCTGTTCTTAACTTTAGCGACTTCAGTTCATTGAGAAAAATAGTCTACTAAAATTAGAAATAGTTCTATGCTATTATTGTATGCATGGTCCATTTAAACACGAGATCATGGTTCCGATTCTTTAGGCTATCAGTGTATTCTCCTTTTCTGTAAAATTCTGGGCATTTATGTACATATCTTTCTATATCGCGATAATACACCGGCCACCATAGCCTCAATTTAATCTCTTCTGTGTAGCTGTTATCCCACAATGCACATCATTATGTACACTTTTTAAAATATAATGTTGGTAAATGTATCATTAAAATGAGATGTCGGCGTTATTTTAAATTTTGCGGAATTTAGACATTTTTTTTTCCTTTGAACCCTATACATACGATTGTAGCGAATGTCGTTTGTCAGTCTCAGTGCTAATAAACGTACTGGCAAGTCCCAACTTGCTAACATCCTACACTATTATCAATGGATATTCAGCTCATCACAACGTGTATTCTGTTGTTGTTTTCCTAATCATATTTGAGTACTGATTAGCATCGGGTTGAGTCAAAATCTTTACACTACGAAAATATTGTCATGGGCAACTATCTTTAAGCAAATAAACATCTCCCGAATCATTGCGAAACGAGAATCCATTTAAGTAACAGAATAACGGTTTTATTTTTCAAAACGAAATATCTTAGGCATACATTAAAAATCTATTCTTCTGCTGGACCCGATTTTCTTTTAATCACTAAGACCCACCCCCCAAGCAAGGCAATAAAGTCACTAAGACGCAAGGGGGTTACTGAGTGTGAGAGAATATGAAAAGAAGCATTATCAAAGAGAGAAAACAAGAAATAGACTTCAGCCCTGAAGATTGCCCTCAAACATGAAACATACTGTCGCCGCTGAGTGTTGACCCCAGTGTCTACTTTTATATTTACATACGCTGTCTCCCTGCTATTGAGCATTTTAACCCATATGTTAAAACTATCTTTTTATCATATCATTTATCTCTCTCTCTCTCTCTCTCTCTCTCTCTTTCGCTCGCTTTCTGTCTATCTGTCCCCCCCCCTCTCTCCGGAAATAAAAACAGAATTTAGAGAGAGTGTATGTATGAAAGTGTGGGACGAATGTTAGAGCTAAAGAGAGGGGTAACAGGCGAGAGAAGGAGGGAGATTAAACCTTAACAGAGAGAATTTTAGGAGAGGTGAATGGAAGGGGTTTAAGTAAGAGAAATATGAATGTTGTCGGATGTCTAATACATAAAGATACATTTCGTAGTGGCATACACACACCATAGACCATATATATATTTTGCATATGTATGTGTATACTTACCACTAATATTATCTATCTATCTATCTATCTATCTATATATATATATATATATATATATATATATATATATATATATATATATATATATATATATATATATATATATATATATATATATATATACATATATATATATATATATTTATTTATTTATTTATTTATTTTTCTACAAGAGATATTTTCTACATAATTTTATACTTTCAGAGTAAAGGTATGTTTTTAAATATATAGTTTTGGAGATCATAAAATGTATTTTATATTATCATTTTGCTAAAATAAATATATTGTCGATCATTTTATCATAAAAATGTACTGATTATTTTTGTTTCGGTGTTCACTATTTGTCCATAGCTGGGACCCTAGCCAGTGCTACCACCCCGGGTTAGGGTAGACCTGGGAACAACAGCAGTTACGAGGTGGTTCCACACTCCTCAAAACC
The DNA here is from genome assembly GCA_903632075.3 of Acanthosepion pharaonis. Classification (NCBI taxonomy): domain Eukaryota; kingdom Metazoa; phylum Mollusca; class Cephalopoda; order Sepiida; family Sepiidae; genus Acanthosepion; species Acanthosepion pharaonis. The sequence goes on from CAHIKZ030005451.1 coordinate 2,010,533, forward strand.
TCCAATCTCCTGATCGTTGGCCTTGCTGCTGGATGTAGTTTATCATCATACCCAGGACGATGTTCTCGTCATGCTGTCCATGTGTAGGGATAGGTCAAGTATAGCTCTTATTTACTACTGCTCAGATATTATTCGCCTCGTTTCCACTGAGTGTCCAAGTACACACTACCCGGCTCAGGGATTGAACTTACAATTATTATCTCACCAAACTCCTCATCCCAGATATTCAGGTAGAAACTTTAGACTATCCTTAGTTGTTTCGAAGGAAAAATGGTAGAAGCCTATATAGGCTATATTTAGCCTTATTGCCCGCAAACAAAATCGGTGTGTCAAAAGGAACTGTTATTCCCTTGACACCGCTATTACTGTATACACTTTTGACTCCCTCGGGAATTATATTTGTTTATAAGATTGCTGATTTAACCTGTCGGCAGATTTCTGGGCATTTTTAAAAATTAGCAACGATTTAAAACTTTTTCGAAACTCTTTCAAAATAAATATTGCATTGTTGCATTTTTAAATATTTTGCTTATTTTGTCATTTTTTTATGAATTTAAAAAAAATCTTTTCATAAAAAGATAAATAGGAAATCTTTATAAAAGACAAATAATAAATATCGCATTGTACTTGTGTTGTGATGATATAACCCAACTTCCCCATTCACGATAATGGACGGACTGGTTGCCGATTAAGTACGACCACAGCGGACAGTCAGAAAAAGGTCTTTGTTTGTTAACACCTATTGAGGTTAGCATACTCCTGACTCTGTCTCTGTATTTTGACATACCTACATCCGATTATAAAATTATTATTGAAAACCAACACTCGGGTTTACTTTGTTTATTATATCTTGCACGAGATATAACAACTTGTTTCACACATTTGTATAACCTTGTAAATAAATTTTGCCGAGGGAGTCAAAAGTGTATACAGTAATAGCGGTGTCAAAGGAATAACCGTCCTTTTGACACACATTTTTGTTTGCATGAAGGTTAAACATTGTCGTCTCTCCTCCTCTCTCTTCTCTCTCTCTATATATATATATAATGTATATATATATATATGTATGTGTGTGTGTGTGTGTGTGTGTGTGTGTGTGTGTGTGTGTGTGTGTGTGTGTGAACATAGAAAAATGTATCAAATGATTTACTAGCTTTTTTCGTCCTTTCCATATACAAACGCAATACAGTAGTCCTCATATCGGAACTTCAAAGTCGTTCGAATATGAGGACGGGTTCGCATATAATGTGGCATGTGGAATATAACTATAACTTAACAAAACACAAGAACTTATCGTAATATATTAGAAATGAAGTGTCCCACGAAAGTAAATATTAATTTCCAATGTTTAATGCTCAATAAGTTTTATTTTCAATTGTCTTATTTCTTTTTTCATTTCGCTGTTGTATTTTTTTTAAGACATTTCTGAAAATTACGTTCACTTGTACATTCTGTACTACTTAACATGAATATGATTTACTCATCAATAGCTTTCTTTCCTGAGTCTCAGTCTTCATCATCCTTCATATTTTCACTATTATTAAAAGAATTTAATTCTTCCTCTATTTTTTCACAGACCAAATCATTTTGAAGCGATTCTACCGTTGAATTCTTTAGTAATTCATTAGCGTCTTCATTTATCCATTCATTTAAGTAATCCGAAGTGAGAGTCTTTAGTGGATCATCTTCAACAGCAAGTTTTAGCGTTTCGTTCAGATTCTTCAATCCTTGTTTGTTAATTTGCAAATTCAACGAATTAGGAGCTTCGTCCAATTATTCAATAATCCCTAATTTCTGACCTGACGTAAAAGAATTTATTTTCTTTTTTTATTCCAGTTGAACTTACTTCTGTGCGAGACATTATGGCTTGAGAAATTTCAAATTACTAACAATTATCTGCAAAGAAAAGAAAAAAATATTAGAATGTAGCATATTCCTACAGCATGAAAATGGCAACACTGAGAAGTTCAGATATGATGACTATTATACTAATATTATATAATACTACTGTGTTTCTTTTATTTTTGTAGCATTATTATTTTTCTATAGATATTTTTCTCCATTTTTTTTTTTTTTTTTTGATGGGGGACTCCTATAATAAAAGTCGCCAAACACCAAATACACGAACGACCTAAACCAAACAGAGCGAATAATTGTCAAATATTGGTTCTGTCTGAAAATACCCCATTGGATAAGAAGCTAAACTACCCGCGATGTTCAAATATTTAAACAGAAGGGAAATAACCTATTTTTTCAACGCGCGTTTATCCGTCATGTTTTTATCTCCCATCTGTTTAAATAATTTCCATTTTGACCAAGAATCCTTTCCATTTTAGCTTCATTTTCGTAATCCTCCTTTTCTTATTACAGATTTTTTTTTTTACAAAGATTCTTTTCTACATTTGGAAATTAAATAGATTACTCGTCTCAATAAACAGATGAGATTTTACATACGTATGAGTAAAAAAAATCATTTGGCGGTAATCTTGACGAAACGGTCAACAGCACTAACAATGTAATCGACAAACAGGGTTCAAACTCCAGTCTCAGAAAGTTTGAGTTTACTTTGCATTAATTTCCTCAGAAATGGCATGAATCCACTTCTCCCTTAGTTTAGAATATTTCTGCCACATATGATCCGGGCCCCTGCTATTTATCTTGAGCTCCCTCATAAAATCCAAAGAAGAATCAGCAATATTATTGGTCCTGATCTGGCAACTCGCCTTCAGTCACTTTCCCACCATCATAAGGTTGCCTCTCTGTGTCTTTTCTATAAATACTTTCATGGTAATTGTTTGGATAAGCTCTTCACTATGGTGCCTAGACTATTTGAATTTAAGCACGGTACCCTTATCAATTTACAGTTTATCTGGTGATAACCGTAAATTTTATGCTCACAGTTTCTTTTCTTGCACTTCTCGCTTGTGGAACTCTCTTCTGGTTCCCTGCTTTGCAGCCAACTTTAATCTGGAAAAATATCAATCCTTATCTACTGTTCTCCTAATTACTCTTTCCTCTTCCCGCTCATTATTAATGTTTCTGTTCCTAATTCTTCCACACCTTGTAAACCCTAGTGTTTTAGTGACCCTACTACCTTGCATGGGGTGATACCAATTTTTTTAAAAACGCTATGAATAAATAGCAGTGCACTTGGATCTCTGAAAGCTGGTTTTAAATAGTGGGCGATCGATACAAGGACAGGTCATAGATTGTTCCTTTGCTGTTGCTATACCATGTAACCAATTATGTTATCCCAAATTTCCAGGAATCGGTTCTATAAAGGCAGGTAATCCTTAGGAAGCTATTCTGCTTATTTTCTTTTCAATCTGAGAATGTGAACACATCACTTTATATAGTATCACAAAGAATTAAACCATTTTGATAATTTAATAGAAAATATTTATTTATTAAGATCTTTCCAGATTGAAATTCTGTTCTCTTCATATTTTATTATTTATTTTTATTATTCATTCTCTTCATATACGCATCATGTGATGTTTTTTGATGCTAGTGTCATCAGCTGTTTTATGTTTTCTTAGCCAAATTCGAACTGAATTGCTATAGTCCCAAAGATCCAATGGAAGGATTATGAAATTTATGGCTAGAAGATTTGTCTCACTTTTAACTTCAAGACGATTTCTTTCGTCAGAATAAACCATGTCCATTACATAAAACACTTTTTTCAGCCTCCGCAGAACTTACAGAAATGGTATTAGCTCTTATATGTCGGCTATTAGTATATAAGATTATTTTCGGATAATCCAACAACCGGTTCGCTAAACTTTTATAATTTTAAGAATCGGATCGCGCGAACCGCTAGTATACCACCACTGCATGTAACTTCGTACAGCTTATCACATTAAATGGAGATAGGTAACACAGAGTAATTTTCATTATCGTGAGAGAATCCAAGGAATGTAAGTACTTGTCATGGCATATCGACGATCTAATTGGTCACTGGGGTGAAATGATTTAAAATTTATATATATATATATATATATATATATATATATATATATATATATATATATATATATATTGTATGAATAATTCATGTAATTATAAGTTGAACAGCACCTATAATCGAAATTAAAATGCAACTTTCGGATAATAAGTGTGACATTTCTGTAATTATTGAACAATATAGTTCATGCGACATTGACGGAAAACCTACCAGTACAAAAAGAATTGAACAGCACCTATATTCGAAATTAATATATATATATATATATATATATATATATATATAAAAACGGAAAAACTAACACGCGCATGTTATAAAAAGGTTATTTGCTCAGCGTTCAAAGAGTTAAATAATATTTTCTTCTCTGTCAATAATTTAGCTTTCCCAACTTCCCTGAGTACTTACCCCCTTCCTTAAGAGTTAAAAGCATCCCAATGGTGGCATTATTGTTAACGCTGAGAAACATTGCTTTTAATTTCTTTTTTTCTATCCTGCCGACTATTATTCCTGACAACCCGTTTATGTTAATTTCTACTTTTTCAATTTGTCTGTTTACTCAATTCCAACCTCCTTTTTCTTTTTTTCTTTTTTTGTTCCGAAAGCAAATTAACTTTGAATGGATTTTCAAACTGACCCTTTTATTCCAACCTACCCTGCTATTACGGTCTTAAAAGTATTTTACTTAGTTACCATAATAAAAAAAAAGAAGTATAAGAAGAATAAGAATAAAAAGAAGAAGAATATGAATAATAAGAATAAGAATAAGCATCAGAATAAGAAGAATAAGAATAAGAAGAATAAAATAAGGAGAAGAAGAATAAAAATAAGAAGAATGAGAATAAGAAGAATAAGAATAAGAAGAATAAGCATTGGAATAAGAAGAATAAGAATAAGAAGAATGAGAATAAGAAGAATAAGAATAAGAAGAATAAGCATTGGAATAAGAAGAATAAGAATAAGAAGAATAAGCATTGGAATAAGAAGAATAAGAATAAGAAGAATGAGAATAAGAAGAATAAGCATAAGAAGAATAAGCATTGGAATAAGAAGAATAAGAATAAGAAGAATGAGAATAAGAAGAATAAGCATAAGAAGAATAAGCATAGGAATAAGAAGAATAAGAATAAGAAGAATAAAATAAGGAGAAGAAGAATAAAAATAAGAAGAATGAGAATAAGAAGAATAAGAATGAGAAGAATAAGCATTGGAATAAGAAGAATAAGAATAAGAAGAATAAAATAAGTAGAAGAAGAATAAGAATAAGAAGAATGAGAATAAGAAGAATAAGAATAAGAAGAATAAGCATTGGAATAAGAAGAATAAGAATAAGAAGAATGAGAATAAGAAGAATAAGCATAAGAAGAATAAGAATTGGAATAAGAAGAATAAGAATAAGAAGAATAAAATAAGGAGAATAAGAATAAGAAGAATGAGAATAAGAAGAATAAGAATAAGAAGAATAAGCATTGGAATAAGAAGAATAAGAATAAGAAGAATTAAGAATAAGAAGAATATAATAAGAAGAATAAGCATAAGAATAAGAAGAATAAGAATAAGAAGAATAAAATAAGAAGAAGAATAAAAATAAGAAGAATAAGAATAAGAAGAATAAGAATAAGAAGAATAAGAATTGGAATAAGAAGAATAAGAATAAGAAGAATAAGAATAAGAAGAATAAAAATAAGAAGAATAAGAATTGGAATAAGAAGAATAAGAATAAGAAGAATAAGAATAAGAATAAGAATAAGAATAAGAAGAATAAGAATAAGAATAAGAAGAATAAGAATAATAAGAATAAGAAGAAGAAGAAGAATAAGAAGAATAAATAAGAAGAATAAGAATAAGAAGAATAAGAATAAGAATAAGAAATAAGAAGAATAAGAATAAGAATAAGAATAAGAATAAGAAGAATAAGAAGAAGAAGAAGAATAAGAAGAATAAGAATAAGAATAAAAAAATAAGAATAAGAAGAATAAGAAGAAGAAGAATAATAATAAGAATAAGAATAAGAATAAGAATAAGAAGAAAGAATAAGAATAAGAAGAATAAGAATAAGAAGAATAAGAAGAATAAGAAGAATAAGAAGAATAAGAATAAGAAGAATAAGAATAAGAATAAGAATAAATAAAGAATAAGAAGAATAATAAGAAGAAGAATAAGAAGAAATAAAGAAGAAGAATAAGAAGAAGAAGAATAAGAAGAAGAAGAATAAGAAGAAGAAGAATAAGAATAAGAAGGAAGAAGAAGAATAAGAATAAGAAGAATGAGAATAAGAAGAAGAATAAGAAAGAAGAATAAGAAGAATAAGAATAAGAAGAAGAAGAAGAAGAAGAAGAATAAGAATAAGAAGAATAAAAAGAATGAAGAAATAAGAAGAATAAGAAGAATAATAAAGAATAAGAAGAATAAGAAAATAAGAATAATAAGAAAGAAGAATAAGAATAAGAAGAATAAGAATAAGAATAAAGAAGAAGAAGAAGAAGAATAAGAATAAGAAGAAGAAGAATAAGAAAAGAATAAGAATAAGAAGAAAATAAGAAGAAGAAGAATAAGAAGAATAAGAAGAAGAATAAGAATAAGAAAAGAATAAGAATAAGAAGAATAAAGAATAAGAAGAATAAGAAAGAAGAATAAGAATAAGAAGAATAAGAAGAATAAGAAAGAATAAGAAAATAAGAAGAATAAGAAGAATAAGAAGAAGAATAAGAAGAATAAGAATAACAAAAATAAGAAGAATAAGAATAAGAAGAATAAGAAGAAGAATAAGAATAAGAATAAGAAGAATAAGAAGAAGAAGAAGAATAAGAAGAAGAATAAGAAGAAGAATAAGAAGAATAAGAATAAGAAGAATAAGAATAAGAATAAGAAGAATAAGAAGAAGAATAAGAAGAATAAGAATAAGAATAAGAATAAGAAGAAGAAGAAGAAGAATAAGAATAAGAAGAAGAATAAGAAGAATAAGAATAAGAAGAATAAGAATAAGAATAAGAAGAATAAGAAGAAGAAGAATAAGAATAAGAAGAAGAAGAATAAGAATAAGAAGAATAAGAATAAGAATAAGAATAAGAAGAATAAGAAGAATAATAAGAATAAGAATAATAAGAATAAGAAGAAGAAGAATAAGAAGAATAAGAATAAGAATAAGAAAGAAGAAGAATAAGAATAAGAATAAGAAAGAATTAAGAATAAGAAGAAGAAGAAAATAAGAAGAATAAGAAGAATAAGAAGAATAATAAGAATAAGAAGAATAAGAATTGGAATAAGAAGAATAAGAATAAGAATAAGAAGAATAAGAATAAGAAGAATAAGAATAAGAAGAATAAGAATAAGAAAATAAGAATAAGAAGAATAAGAATAAGAAGAAAAGAATAAGAAGAAAGAAGAATAAGAAGAAGAAGAATAAGAAGAATAAGAATAAAAGAATAATAAGAAGAAGAAGAAGAAGAAGAAGAAGAAGAAGAAGAAGAATAAGAAGAAGAATAAATAAGAATAAGAATAAGAATAAGAAGAATAAGAAAGAAGAATAAGAATAAGAAGAATAAGAATAAGAATAAGAAGAATAAGAATAAGAAGAATAAGAAGAAGAATAAGAAGAAGAAGAATAAGAAGAAAGAATAAGAATAAGAAGAATAAGAATAAGAAGAATAAGAATAAGAAGAATAAGAAGAAGAAGAAGAAGAAGAATAAGAAGAAGAAGAAAAATAAGAAGAAGAAGAAGAATAAGAAGAAGAATAAGAATAATAAAATAATAATAATAATAAGAAGAAGAAGAAGAATAAGAAGAAGAATAAGAAGAAGAAGAAGAATAAGAATAAGAAGAATAAGAATAAGAATAAGAATAAGAAGAATAAGAAGAAGAAGAAGAAGAAGAATAAATAAGAAGAAGAAGAAGAATAAGAATAAGAAGAATAAGAAAGAATAAGAAGAATAATAAGAAGAAGAAGAAGAAGAAGAAGAAGAATAAGAAGAATAAGAATAAGAAGAATAAGAAGAAGAAAGAAGAATAAGAATAAGAAGAATAAATAAAGAAGAAGAAGAATAAGAATAAGAATAAGAAGAATAAAAGAATAAGAAGAATAAGAAGAATAAGAATAAGAAGAATAAGAAGAATAAGAATAAGAAGAATAAGAATAAGAAGAAGAAGAATAAGAAGAATAAGAATAAGAAGAATAATAGAAGAAGAATAAGAATAAGAAGAATAAGAAGAATAATAAGAAGAAGAAGAAGAAGAATAAGAATAAGAAGAATAAGAATAAGAAGAAAAGAAGAATAAGAAGAATAAGAATAAGAAGAATAAGAATAAGAAGAATAAGAAGAAGAAGAATAAGAAGAATAAGAAGAAGAAGAAGAATAAGAAGAAGAAGAATAAGAAGAAGAAGAAGAATAAGAATAAGAAGAAGAATAAGAAGAATAATAATAAGAATAAGAAGAAGAAGAAGAAGAAGAAGAAGAATAAGAAGAAGAAGAATAAGAAGAAGAAGAAGAAGAAGAATAAGAATAAGAATAAGAAGAATAAGAAGAATAAGAATAAGAAGAATAAGAAGAATAAGAAGAATAAGAATAAGAAGAAGAAGAAAGAATAAGAAGAATAAAATAAAGAAGAAGAAGAATAAGAAGAATAAGAAGAAGAAAAGAAGAATAAGAATAAGAAGAATAAGAAGAAGAAGAATAAGAAGAATAAGAATGGAATAAGAAGAAGAATAAGAATAAGAAGAAGAAGAAGAAGAAGAATAAGAAAGAATAAGAAGAATAAGAAGAAGAATAAGAAGAATAAGAAGAAGAAGAAGAAGAAGAATAAGAAGAATAAGAAGAAAGAATAAGAAGAAGAATAAGAATAAGAAAAATAAGAAGAAAAAGAAGAAGAAGAAGAAGAAGAAGAATAAGAAGAGTAAGAATAAGAAGAAGAATTATAATAATAAGAAGAATAATAATAAGAAGAATAAGAATAAGAATAAGAAGAAGAATAAGAAGAAGAAGAAGAAGAAAAGAAGAATAAGAAGAAGAATAAGAAGAATAAGAAGAATAAGAAGAAGAATAAAGAAGAAGAAGAAGAAGAAGAAGAAGAAGAATAAAGAAGAAGAAGAAGAAGAAGAATAAGAAGAATAAGAATAATAAGAATAAAAAATAAGAATAAGAAGAATAAGAATAATAAGAATAAGAAGAAGAAGAAGAAGAAGAAGTAGAAGAATAAGAAGAAGAAGAATAAGAAGAAGAAGAATAAGAAGAAGAATATAAGAAGAAGAAGAATAAGAAGAATAAGAAGAAGAAGAATAAGAAGAATAAGAATAAGAAGAAGAAGAATAAGAAGAAAGAATAAGAAGAAGAATAAGAATAAGAAGAATAAGAAGAAGAATAAGGAATAAGAAGAAGAAGAAGAAGAAGAATAAGAAGAATAAAGAAGAAGAATAAGAATAAGAAGAATAAGAATAAGAAGAATAAGAAGAAGAAGAAGAAGAATAAGAAGAAGAATAAGAAGAAGAAGAATAAGAAGAATAAGAAGAAGAATAAGAAGAAGAAGAAGAATAAGAAGAAGAAGAAGAAGAATAAGAATAAGAATAAGAAGAAGAAGAATAAGAAGAAGAAGAATAAGAAGAATAAGAATAATAAGAAGAAGAAGAAGAAGAAGAATAAGAAGAAGAAGAATAAGAAGAAGAAGAAGAAGAAGAAGAATAAGAAGAAGAAGAAGAAGAAGAATAAGAAGAATAAGAAGACGAAGAAGAATAAGAAGAAGAATAATAATAATAAGAATAAGAAGAAGAAGAAGAAGAATAAGAAGAAGAATAATAAGAAGAAGAATAAGAAGAAGAAGAATAAGAATAAGAATAAGAATAAGAAGAAGAAGAAAGAAGAAAGAAGAATAAGAATAAGAATAAGAATAAGAAGAATAAGAAGAAGAAGAAGAAGAATAAGAATAATAAGAAGAAGAAGAATAAGAAGAAGAAAGAATAAGAAGAAGAATAAGAAGAAGAAGAATAAGAAGAATAAGAAAGAATAAGAAGAAGAAGAAGAAGAAGAATAAGAATAAGAAGAATAGAAGAAGAAGAAGAATAAGAAGAAGAAGAAGAAGAATAAGAAGAAGAAGAAGAAGAAGAAGAATAAAGAATAAGAAGAAGAATAAGAAGAAGAAGAATAAGAAGAAGAAGAAGAATAAGAATAAGAAGAATAAGAAGAAGAAGAAGAAGAAGAAAAGAAGAATAAGAAGAAGAAGAATAAGAAGAATGAGAATAAGAAGAATAAGAATAAGAAGAAGAAGAATAAGAAGAATAAGAATAAGAAGAAGAAGAATAAGAAGAAAGAATAAGAAGAATAAGAAGAAGAAGAATAAGAATAAGAAGAAGAAGAATAAGAAGAATAAGACGAAAAAGAATAATAATAATAAGAAGAAGAATAAGAAGAATAAGAAGACGAAGAATAAGAAGAAGAATAAGAAGAAGACGAAGAAGAATAAGAAGACGAATAAGAAGAATAAGAAGAAGAAGAATAAGAATAAGAAGAAGAATAATAAGAATAAGAAATAAGAATAAGAAGAAGAAGAAGAAGAAAAGAAGAAGAAGAAGAAGAAGAATAAGAAGAAGAAGAAGAAGAAGAATAAGAATAAGAAGAAGAAGAAGAATAAGAAGAAGAATAAGAAGAAGAAGAAGAAGAATAAGAATAAGAAGAAGAAGAAGAATAAGAAGAAGAATAAGAAGAAGAAGAATAAGAAGAAGAAGAATAATAATAAGAAGAAGAATAAGAAGAAGAATAAGAAGAAGAAGAAGAATAAGAAGAAGAAGAAGAATAAGAAGAATAAGAATAAGAAGAAGAAGAAGAATAAGAAGAATAAGAAGAATAAATAAGAAAAGAATAAGAAGAAGAAGAAGAAGAAGAAGAAGAAGAATAAGAAGAATAAGAAGAAGAAGAAAGAATAAGAAGAATAAGAAGAATAAGAAGAAGAATAATAAGAAGAATAAGAATAAAGAAGAATAAGAATAAGAAGAAGAAGAAGAATAAGAATAATAAGTAGAATAAGAATAAGAATAAGAAGAATAAGAAGAAGAAGAAGAATAAGAAGAATAAGAATAAGAAGAAGAATAAGAATAAGAAGAAGAAGAATAAGAATAAGAAGAAGAAGAAGAATAAGAAGAATAAGAATAAGAAGAATAAGAAGAAGAAGAAGAAGAAGAATAAGAATAAGAAGAATAAGAATAAGAAGAATAAGAATAAGAAGAAGAATAAGAATAAGAAGAAGAAGAAAGAAGAAGAATAAGAATAAGAATAAGAATAAGAATAAAGAAGAAGAAGAATAAGAATAAGAAGAAGAATAAGAATAAGAAGAATAAGAAGAAGAAGAAGAAAGAAAGAATAAGAATAAGAATAAGAATAAGAATAAGAAGAAGAATAATAAGAATAAGAATAAGAAGAATAATAAGAAGAAGAATAAGAATAAGAATAAGAAGAAGAAGAAGAATAAGAATAAGAAGAAGAATAAGAAGAAGAAGAAGAAGAATAAGAATAAGAAGAATAAGAAGAAGAAGAAGAATAAGAAGAATAAGAATAATAAGAATAAGAAGAATAAGAATAAGAATAAGAATAATAAGAAGAATAAGAAAGAATAAGAATAAGAAGAAGAATAAGAAGAAGAATAAGAAGAAGAAGAAGAAGAAAGAATAAGAATAAGAAGAATAAGAAGAATAAGAATAAGAAGAATAAGAATAAGAAGAAGAATAAGAATAAGAAGAATAAGAATAAAGAAGAATAATAAGAAGAAGAAGAAGAATAAGAAGAAGAATAAGAATAAGAAGAATAAGAAGAAGAATAAGAAGAAGAATAAGAATAAGAATAAGAATAATAAGAAGAATAAGAATAATAATAAGAAGAAGAAGAAGAATAAAGAAGAAGAAGAAGAATAAGAAGAAGAAGAAAGAAGAAGAAGAAGAAGAAAATAAGAAGAAGAAGAATAAGAATAAGAAGAATAATAATAATAAGAAGAAGAAGAAGAAGAATTAGAAGAAGAATAAGAAGAAT
>CAHIKZ030005451.1:2030000-2072500 GCA_903632075.3 Acanthosepion pharaonis
ATAAGAAGAATAAGCATAAGAAGAATAAGCATTGGAATAAGAAGAATAAGAAGAAGAAGAATGAGAATAAAAATAAGAAAAAGAAGAATATGAATAAGAAGAATAAAAATAAGCATAAGAAGATAAGCATAAGAATAAGAAGAATAAGATTAAGAAGAATAAGAATAAAAATAAGAAGAATTATAAGAAGAAAAAAGTTATTTGTACTGCACCAAGTTAATTACCGTTATCATCATCATTAATATTAATAATAATAATAATAATAATAGGTATAAGAATATTCTAATATTATTATTATCATTATCGTTGTTATTATTATTATTAAGAGGTGCAAGTATTTTCTATTATTATTATTTCATCATCATTATTATTATCAAGAAGAACAAGTATCTTCTGTCGTCATCAATTATTATTCAGATTTTTGGTGTATTGTCTCTTGCTCCTTAAATGCACGTAGAATCCCGTTAACCTGAGAGAATATTAAATGGAACTCTTTACATTATGCAAGTTGACACCAAACATAGCAAGAAACAAAAGATGAGAACAACACAAATGTGTTGTTCTCATCTTTTGTTTCTTGCTATGTTTGGTGTCATTCAGAATTTGAACATATAATTGGTATTTTTCCATCCTCGTGACGACGAAATCTTCTTGCATCGAATCAGCGTTCACCTGCATTGTTTTACTCAGGGACTTTATTTATTAATTAGTGATTGGCCTTTTCGTTACTTATCAACAAAGTTAACATTCATAATTTTAAAATACTAAAGTCTAAAAAGAAAGAAAAAAAACAGATTTCACTTTTTTTCTTTTTTTTTTTTAGTGTTAGTATTTTGTTCAAATTTTAGCTTCAATAGTAAAATCAAAAGATTTCGACATTTTTCCTAAACGGTCAGTCGTGTGCATCATTCTAGTTTGGTTCCAGATTAATCATGTGGTCAGATTTTTTCCTGCTTTGTCCTTTAATTTCTGGCGTTTACACATTTCTTTGTACTTGTCAGAACATTTTTTTTGTATCTCCTTGAGGCATGGACTTCCAGGAATCCCATCAATTAGTCTACTGCAATCTTTTCCAACCAGTCCTAGGGCTCCAACTACAACAGGGATTGTTGATGTTCCCATATGCCACATTTTCAAGATTTCTATTTCAAGGTCCTTGTATTTTGATGGCAGGGACTGCCATATCAATAAGGAGGCACCGTTTTTGTTTGTGGTCTTTAATAACAATATCTGGACGGTTGGCTTTGATTGTTCTGTCAGTGTGTATTGTGTAGTCCCATAGAATTGTAACAGATCCTATCTCCGTAACCGGGTCTGGGTGGTGTTCATACCATTTTCTTTCAGTTTCCTTCCCGTAGAAGTTGCAGTATTATTATTATTATTATTATTATTATTATTATTATTATTAAATATATGATAAAATTCTTCAGGAAGAGAAAGTCCCTAGGATCCCAAATGGGGTAGTAAATTAGTTTTGAAAAAGACACGCAATTTTTAGACGATTCTTTGAAATCCAAACAGTGGCTCTAAACATTTGGATTATAGTGTATGTAATAACAGTCTTCCTATATGCCAGTGAATGATGGTAAATCTCCACAAAGATAACGAAGTTACTCGAAGCAAAATAAATGTGGTTCTACAGAAGGATGCTGAGAATACCATGGACTGAATATGTGAGCAACGATGAAGTTCTAGAGAAAATGGAAACAAAAAAGGATATATTTAACACCAGAAGAAGAGTTGAAATTTTCTCGGGTACATAATGAGGTAAGAGGGATTGGAAAATCTGACACTCACAAGAAATATTAAAGACAAGAGGGACAGTGGAAAAACAGAGCAAAATTTACCTAAGGGGCTTGTGTGACTGGATGGCAGAACAGCGTTTAGGAGAGATGATAAAAAAAAACAGATAACAAAAAGACAAAATTTCCTAAGAGCTACAAAGGACAGAAAATTGTCGCAAGCCATGATCGCCAATGTGGTGGTGGTGGTGGTGCCGTTGAAGGAGAAGAAAAAGAAGCAAAAAAACAAAGAAGAAAGGAAGAAGAAAAGAAGAAAAGAAGAGAGGAAGAAGGGAAAAGAAGAAGAAGAAGGAAAAGAAGAAGAAGGAAAAGAAGAAGAAGAAGAAGAAGAAGAAGAAATACGGGTATCTTTTTTCTACTCTATACTAATAATCTCTTGAAATCTGTATATTACGTTAAGGTTTATGAAGCTCTCAGTATCGAGACTTTAAAACAACATTAGAAAACCTAAGAAAAGCATTTATCTACTGATAGCTAATAATGATCAATTCATCATACAAAGAAAAACACCAATATTCTCTCCGGTTTCCTTGACTATAACATGATGTCGGGCGGGAAAATTAGACAGTATATTATTACGTCTCAGTGTTGATAGCGTTCGTCTGCGTGCAGATAAATGCAGTGTTTGGATGCAAATTTTAATTCCCACGCTATGTTGGATGTCTTACGCTTCACATGGAGAAGGGTGTAAAGATAGAGGAAAATGATTAAAACGCCCTGTATGTAAGATAATATGCTACCATTCGATAAATGCCAAGGTTCAGATTTGATCATGCGCTATGACAATGTGTGAAAGCAATGTCCTGTTGCCAAGAGTATTTAATAAAAAAAATAAAAAAAAAACTTTCTTTGAGGCGCTTATTTTATACAGATCGGTACTAGTTCTAACCCGGGAAAATTTCAGTTTTCTTATTTCAAATTTATGATGAATCTTAATTCTTAAATTAATGATTGAGTAAGCTCATAGCGAGTTTAAGACAATATATTATCCGTATAAATCCCCCTAGAGATCTGAGCTTAACAACTTTAACAAAATATTGTAATAACAATCATGATTATGTATTCTGGTCGTTATTTTAAGAAGTGGGAACAAATGAAAAGATTTGAGATTAACAACATCTTCCATTCCACTGGAACAGTCGCTAAATACTTCTATCTTCTCTTTCTTTCTTTCTTTCTTTTTTCTTTCTTTCTTTTTTTCTTTCTTTCTTTTTTATTTCTTTCTTTTTTATTTCTTTCTTTCTTTTTTCTTTTTTTCTTTTTTTCTCTCTCTTTCTTTCTTTTTTCTTTCTTTCTTTTTTTCTCTCTATCACTTTCTTTCTTTCTTTCTTCCACACTGAAATTAAGTAGTGTCATTTCCCTTCTTTCCACGTGATCGAAACGGACTAGTCCATCATTTATTAGGTATTGGCAGGAGATTTTAACCATTTCTATCTTAGCTTGTTTCTTTCTTTCTTTCTTTCTTTCTTTCTTCCTTCCTTCCTTCCTTCCTTCCTTCCTTACATTCATTGGCTCACTGAATCACGGGATCAAAACGGAA
The DNA here is from genome assembly GCA_903632075.3 of Acanthosepion pharaonis. Taxonomy (NCBI): domain Eukaryota; kingdom Metazoa; phylum Mollusca; class Cephalopoda; order Sepiida; family Sepiidae; genus Acanthosepion; species Acanthosepion pharaonis. The sequence continues at coordinate 2,033,343 of CAHIKZ030005451.1, forward strand.
TAGTCCATTATTTATGGTGTATTAGTAAGAAGACGTTAAACGCTTTTATTTTCCGTTCTTTCTTTCATTCATTTTCTCACTGAAACCAAGTAGTCTCATACCTCCTCTTACCACGCGATCAAATCGGAATGGTGCATTATTTATGAGTTATTGGCAGGACGTAACGATCGTGCGAGATAACGCAGGTAGAGACATGCACAACTGTAATAGGTTTTCTTGAAACGTTATTTTCTTGGATAACCGTATGTAAGTAGTCTTTTAAACAATATGAACTACGTCTACCGGCCTGACCATTCGAGAATCTTAATAAAGAATATGTGCTTTTTGTAAGGCTTCGAAACGACGTACATCTTTGTAGAGGGCTCCACTGTCTGATAGGCCGTGCTTTAGATCGTTCGGCCACAGAGATCGTATCAGCCCAGCAAGTTTCAATTTCCCTTGTACATGTTAGAAAGAATTTAAAGTGTGCATTTAAAGAATGCAAGTTCTGCTAGGGTGTGACACTCTCTGTGACCGAGCGATAGGGTAATGGCACATTCCTACCCAAGAACTTGTGGATGGCCAACGCCCATCTAAGGACTGAGAAGAAGAATATGCTTTCCTCAACAAAAGCTAAGTAAGAACTTTTGCTCAGCTAAGGCCCCATTCTTCTGTGCTTAGAAATGTACACAAATTCATGTCCTCCGCATAATTCTACGTGTCGTATTATTTATTTGGGATATATCTTGAATTGGACGGGGATTTTCTAACTTTGGCTACCTCAGCATACAAATGACGTGTTCATCAGAGGAGTCTTAAGAAGAAGGATTCTACAACAATACTTTATATTTATACAACGCCTGTTTTTATAAATCAACATCACTGACATTTCCGTCAGCCAATGCTATTACAATAACATTTACCCTGTACAAGGCACAAGATCCGCTCGAAGCAGAGTGTTACAGAGTAAGAGGAACAGTTTATGGGGATATGTAGAGCAAATGAAGGTTTGAACAACTACTGCAGTTAAACATACGGGTGCAATCAAGCATGTTGTTACGTTGTTTTCAAAAGCAAGAATATACAATCAGAGATCAGAGAAGGTACTAATTATTAATATCATTCGGCAACAGTGTTATTTGACTGGGTAATCAGAATTCTACTTGTAGTCTATATAAAGACGTCTGTTAAACTAAATAATGCTAGCATTTTCAATGGAACCATCTTATGAAGAGCAGGCGGGATTTTTGAATATATTTTAAGGTAGTTCACCCAAAAGTATAAGAAAATCACTCGGACCCCTAAGCTGCACTTTCACATTGCATTAAAGAGCTAACTGTAAGAATATTTCTTCGTGCTTATAACGGATTAAGATTAAGTTCCATGGGGACGATTATGTGTTTGTTTCTACTGACATGTACGCGTATACACTCTGTCCGCAGTTATTAAGAAAATCATATAAACTTCAATAATTCAAATTTGGTTTGAAAAATATTGTCAAATTTTAAACAATCAATTTAGATGTCAAAACAAAGCCTGGGTTAAGAGTTTAGGTAGTATCAATATGTTTTATTGAACTTGTTGGATGTATACTAAAAAGTCGTCTGAAGTTATGAGACAAAATCAAATAATCACATTTTACTTCAATAAAAACGTAATAAAAACGTAATAAAAACGTAATAGAAACGTAATAGAAACGTAATAGAAACGTAATAGAAACGTAATAAAATCACCAAAAATTGATCAGCACCTATAATAGAACAAATACATCTGATAAATCTTTGAATTCTTTGCATTTTAATACAGTGATCCTTCTCAATAGCATCCAGTAATTTATTATCCATTGATTTTGCTATTTTTTCACTTTAGCAAGTTCAATTTCCGACATGATAGCTTTACTTGCTCCCCATAGGTCTGCTTTGCTGTTATATTGTTTGACACCTTCATATAATTTCAGCTTCATAATTGAACATAGATTTTCGATCGGGTTCAGATCAAGACTTGGTGGTGACCATTCCATTATCTTCTCTACTGTAAATCTTTTATGCTCAAAGAATTCGAGGGTAAGGTTAGATACATGGGAAGGAGCATTGCCGTGCATAAATATACACTTCACTTTGAAACTGTGATACTGAGACTTGTACCACGCAGTCTTCATAAAATCGCAATAGTTAGCACTGTTCACTTCAACTACTTCATCCTCTTTGATTAGTCCAATAATGGTTTGGTCGACAATTCCAGTCCATATCATAATACTGCCACCTCCTTGTTGCTTTCTTTTAGCCACAAGAATGTTTGAACTGGCCCAACCATCAGGTCCATCAAATGTCACTCGAGATTCGTCCGTGAAAATTATTTTTAAAAAAGTCAATTTTCATTTTTTTTAAGCAAATCACCTCAAGCAAGGCGGAAGTGCCACAGGCACGCAAGGGGGTTACAGAGAGTGGGTGTAAGAGTAAAGAGGAGTGTTTGGGAAAAGGATAAAGAGAAGGACAGAGATCAAGGTCAAGGCATCAGAAGATGTTGATTGACATTACATTTGTATATTTGAAGATTATAGCTATCAGGGAAGCAAGTGATAGGAAGGGAGTTCTACTGACACAGGAGGTGCGAGATAAGAAGCTGTTGATGTAGAAGAGATGGCTATATTTAGCCATTTCGACAGTGAAAGGGTGGGACCGAAATGTCAAACTATTAGCACGCTTAAATTCATGCAGTTTGGTAACCAGTGAAAGTAGCTCGTCGGAGCAGTTGCCATGAAAATACTTGTAGAAAAGACAGAAGGAAACCACGGCACGTCTGTGAGATATTGACTGTAGACGGGATACCAGACCAGGACCAATCACGTTGCATATCCGTCTCTGGATTTTGTCGTGGCCCAATCTTCACTCTTTAAAATATTTGCTTTAGTGAAAGGCGGTTGCCTAGATGTTTTTACAGATCCCAATTCACAAAGTATTCTACACATTTGGTCCTTCTTGACTCTCTCAATTCCAGCCTTTACAAAAGTCTGAGCTCTGGTCAAAAATGGTTGTTTCGCTATGACTCGCTGTAGTTTACGTTTATCTCCAGGAAGCTAGTTCCTAAAGCCTTTTCTTTTGCTTCAAGATCTCAACTATTTTCATCAGCCTTCTTTAATCTTCGATGAACTCCTTCAAAGCTCCTTTGATTTCGCCAATGTGGATATACCCTCACTCAATAACTTTATTATTTTCTGCTTTTCAGCAGCTGTTAGATTTTTCCCTTTACCCATGTTTCAATATTTATATATATTCATTGTTTTAATTAAAACAATTGTGATACAAGACCAAAGGGGAAATGGAGAAAGGCTAGACGACAATTTCTATCCTAAATCTAGCTAATCAGATTCACGACGTATTCATTCATTACAATTTGCTCATCTACCATTCAATACTACATACACCACAATACTATAAATTCACAGGGAAATGGAAAAAAAAAAACAGTGGTGGCGTCCTCTCATAGAACCAGAGAAAGGAATGGGTGCTCGCACCGAGACCAGCGCAACCGACGGTTGCGGAGGCTCGAGTAATTTTTGTTCCTATCCTGGGTGTACGTGCTCGGGATCCCCACATTAAATCGAGCTTGCGTCACAACCTGACCTTGGGGGGGGGGGAGTAAATACAAAATAAGAAAAGTGGCCGCTGTATTCAGCCTTGGACTAAAGGAAGAAGCACACTCACTAACGGACAGGTAAGGATAAAAATATAAATGACATTGGAGAAAAAACAAAGGCTGACCCAGTCGAGATGAAAAAGGGAACAAAAAACTGGATTGGTGATCTCAACATGGATCATAACAAAAGAGAGAGCCGGGAACAAGTCGGGAACAACATTTACTCACATTAACAAGGTAAAAAAAAGAGTTTCTAACTTAACCAGGGAAACTGACCCGTTGTGTCAAAGACGGCTTTAAAAAAAGAAAATCAAGGCTGGCCCCATTCATTCGCACTAAGTTTTAAACTTTTGCACAACTTTAGCTGAAATCTGTCGACAACAAACGCTTTCAACCAGTTCTGATCTTCATCTTGATCTGATGCTGAAAGTATCCGGCCAGAACCTGATAAGAATAGCGTTCGTATCTCAAGATTCCCTCTATTCGCAACGTCTATATCACCATTCTTGCCACGGCTAGCAACGTGTGAAACGCCATTCATTTCACCCCAGAGAACGGTTGCGAAAAGTCAGTCCATTTTTGTAAATTCCAAATATCTCAAAAATTAACCATTAAAAATGTCAATAAATTTCATTAAATATTTTACTAAAGGTGGAATTGGACGAGTTTAAATTTGACAAATATTGGTTTAGAACTTTTTTAGGTTTATTCGATTTGCACAATAATTTCAGACAGGCTGTAGGTTCCGATTTTAAACCGACCTTACGTTGGATATGTCTTCGGGAGTGGTCAATAAATGACATGCTCGTACAAAACGAATGGTCAGGTAGCGTAGTGGCTATCAGCGCTGACAGTGGAATCGGCACGCAGGATTCTAATTCCGATCTTCTTCTATGGGCTCTCTATGGGTTAGTAACTAGTCTTGTAGAAAGATAACTCTGCAAAACTAACAAGGCGTGGGGCAGGTAACTCCACCTTGCAAAAAAAGCCTATTTGGTACAGGTTTTGCAAGTAGCAACACAAGCGTAGTGAGGCTGTGGACCCATGTTCCACCTGGAGTAAAGATAACACTTGTCTATTTCTGTTTTTCTTTCGTTCACAGGATAACAGCCATTTTCCTGGAAGGAAGGTTTATTTTTTCTTTTTAACAAAGAAAATTGCTGTCGACGATACATCTCCCTAACAGTAGCAAAAGACAACCTAGGGTCATTGCGTTCACTTTCTCACAAATACCTCTGGGGACGGTGTAAATCCATTTTATTCCGCCAGCCTGAAGATTTGGTTAGCAACCAATTTAGGAGAAAATAACTGTTCGAAACCGCCAAAGCGTGAGGCTGGCAACTGCAACCCGTAAAAAGTGTACTTACCATGCAAATCCCAGTATCAACATAAACATGATCAGGTTGTAGCCCCATATGCCACGTCAAATGATGAGGACTCCTTTTTCTTTTTTCTTTTTCTTTCTCTCTCTCTCTCTCTTTCTCTCTCTCTCTCTCTTTCTCTCTCTCTCTATCTCTCTCTCTTTCTCTCTATCACTCATGGAAAAGCAGCCATTTGCATTATTGAAGCCTGTATTTTTCTTGCAATGAAATTTGCCGTCAACGAGGGAACATCTCAACATTAGCAAAATGTATAACACAGTGAAACCTATCTCAATGCTTTTACAGAGTTTTATTCACTTGGGTAATACTAATTTTTAAAAAAAAAGTTTACTAATGCTTTAACGATCGACTAGTCATGTCTAACTCAAACCAGCTCTTGGACTCAGTAGGAGAACTTTAAACATAAAAAAATGGCTCCGCCAAGTTCTTTGAAATACTTTGAAATAAAAAGCAAGAAAAAAAAACTTACATATTTACAAGTAGCGCCACACCATTCGTTTCAGGTTTGTCTGTCATTTAGGCAAGATTTTCCGGCGTTTGAATAGACGCAGCCGATTGATCAGACAGAGAGCTCAGCTCCGCCAAGAATTGCGTAAGACTTGGCTGCTATCGATTAATAAGTAAAGATAACATTCGGATGACATGCAATCGAAGAGAAACGCTACTGATAAAAAATAGTTAAGAACAGTCATAAAATTTAGTAGCATTAATGCTGGTACTTCTTGACTCTCTGTCCCTGATTTGTCTGGCCGCATTTTCTCAACTGTATATACTGTACTAATAATGCCTAATGTTGGTAATATTCATGATATGGTTAGTTCTTTCCAAGGATATATTGCGGTAGGCACAATATAGTAATGGTAATATTAGCTGTCTCCCTATAAGGAAACATTTGGTATTCATTGAACGAGCAGAGAATTGAAATTTATAAGATCTTTCTCAAAGAATTATTCAGAAAAATAAGTGTTTCAACTCTTGTAGCTGTTATCGAGGCATCCCCTCCTCATCCATTAGAAACCGCCTTCCAAGATCCAAATACACAGTTTATAAATGCGCAGGGCGCAGTCTATGAAAAGATTAAATAGACGGGGATCTCATTTCCTCCTTCTCGTACACCTGATGACGTTTGAAATGTTTCCGTATTGTGATACTTACCAGACATTCTGTAGATCAATACAGTTCCTCTTATATCGATGTATTCAGTGGATTCGTATCTTGGAAGGCTGTTTCTAATGGATAAGAAGAGGATGTCTCTAATGGAGTGGTCATATGTTGCTAATGATAGTGGGAAATTAGGCGTTTCCATAAAGAAAACATTCGGCATTATTATCTTTTTCTTAACAGCTTTTTTTCCCGTAAATTACACTTTCTACATCGACTAAATGTTCCCATTCTTCCTAGTTTATATCATGATATTTACAATGTTTCGTACGGTTCTTCTTCTGTGTGCCGTGTCTATTCAGGACTTTGACGATCATGGCTCTTGACAATTTCTCGTCCTTTCTAGATCTTAATACATATTGTCTTTTTTTGTTATCTCTCCTAAACCTTGTTTCGCCTTCCATTTACTCAAGCTCTCGAGGGAAGTTATGTGTTGTTTCCGCTGTCCATCTTGCTTTCAATCTCTCTTGTGAGTATCAGATTTCCCAAACCTTCTTTCCCCATTACGTTCCCGATAAACTTCAAGTGTTTGATGTTCAGTAAGTGTCCTTTTTGTTTCCATTTTCTTTAAAATTTCATCGTTGCTCACACGTTCGAGCCATGGTATTCTCAGCATTCTTTTCTTCATCTGTGAGGAGATTGTCCAGCATTCGCTGCCATATACAAAGACTGATATTACGTAGCACTTCAGTACACTTTTATTTGTTTCTCTTGCTTCAAGTCTCTTCTTCATATGCGAGGAGATTGTCCAGCATTCACTGCTATATAGGAAGACTGATATTACGTAACAGTTCAGTACTCTTTTCTTTGTGTGACGTCACCCCGGCCTCTCTCTGTCCCCGTGCTATCCTGTGACGACCAATGTGACTTGGTATTGGTCGCAGCGCCAAATGTGACGTGATCCTGCTGTCACGGCACCAAATGTGACGTTCTAACGCTTGGCTGATTCGGATGGGAATCTGGTTAGATTCGGTATCAGCTTTGTCGTTCCCAGCTCGCCTCCAACGTCTGGTTACCAAAGTAACTGCTTTGATTTCTAGTCTAACCTACCCACGTTGTGATTTGATCTTAGGTAGACGAAATCAGTCACCGGGCCGTAGTGCAAGCCGAGTCCGAGCAAAGGTAACACCGCACAAGTATATGTAAAAGAAAATAAAGTAACAATTTGAAAAGTTCAAATGTGTTAAAAAAAGAATAACAAATATTTTTATATCTGGTTGCTGAATACAGGACTGCGTCTTTCTCCCAACCCGCTTCTATGGATTTGTGACACTTTGTGTTTGTTAGGCGAGTTTTAATATCTTAAGTTGTTTTTCAAGAAACTGTTTTTTTTTTTGTATCTTCAGGTGACATTCGTAAAACTTGGTTTGGTGGTCGTTCTTCAAAAATAAATTGTTTTTGGTTAAAAGTCGAAGTCGGAATGCGTGGATCTTCAGTCAGCTTCCTGCGAGGCTGATCTCAGAGCTCACAACTCAACTCTGTCTGCGTCTGCGTCTCTCCAACTCCAACTGCAACTAACTGCCGTCTACTCGCTGGTGTGGGCTTGTCGTGGTTTGGGTTCCTCGATTATTCTAAATACACTATAAGGATTTTCTTTGTTTTCGGACAGGAAAATTTATCACTTTCCATTTTTGGAAGTCCATTACTTTCTGCTTAGAGGGGTTCTTAAGAGAATCGTCCTCCCAAATTCTTCCTTTCTCATATTGGTATCTCATACCGATCACTTCAGAAGGCGTCAACAGGTTTCCCTTCTCTCTCACAGTGATATCTCACACCAATCCCCTCAGAGGCGTCAAAAGGACTCCCCTCCTTCTCATATGTTTACCTTCGCCCACCGCTCACGCCACCACTCAGCCAATGACGCTCGGCAGCGCGGGTGTTTACAATTATCGCTCAAAGGAAAAAATTATCTTCCTTTTTTCTTTTCTTTCTTTTCTTTACACCATACCCCTACGACTCGTAGTGTGGTCCTTAATCTCTATCTTAATCGAATATCATCTGGAATTTATCAACGAGATTTTTGCCAGCGTCAAGTGGGGGGGTCATCTGGATGTCTTCACACTCTGTATCCAATTATCTATCCCGGTAACCAACTTTTATCATGTCCAGGTCTGGACAATAAAACAAGTGGTCTCTTTCCAAAAACAAATGATATCTCCGAAAGATAGTTAATGGTTTATTCTTTTCCCTTTCTCTCCCTTTCTCTCTGGGGTGGCCTCAGCTGATGCTTTTCTCGGTCAGTGCGTGACCTGATTGCCATTATCTCCCAGCTTCTGTTTCGTAGGCCACGTGACCAATTTGAAATTTTCATTATTGCCATGGGCAGATTGCTATCTTCTTTCGCCGCGTCATAGCATAAATTAATTCCGACAGATCCGTGGTCTTACAAATTTCCTATCTTCCGCGAAAAAAAATACTATTTTTTTCGCAAATGAAAATAAAATCTTTACCACTTTTCTTTGTTAAAAAAATAACATCGCTCAGTATGTCTTTTCGTGGTAGCTTCTTCTCGCCTTAATTATTTCTCGCTTTTAATTTTCACGCGGCCGCTAAATAGTGTCACATTTGTTTCGTTGTTTCTCTTGCTTCAAGTCTCTTCTTCATCTTTGAGAAGATTGTCCAGCATTCACTGCCATACAGGAGGACTGATATTACGTAACAGTTCAGTACTCTTTTCTTTGTTTCTCTTGTTTCAAGTCTCTTCTGCATCTGTGCGGAGATTGTCCAGCATTCACTGCCATATATGATGACTGCTATTACGTAATACTTCAGTACTCTTTTCTTTGTTTCTAACGAAATCTTCACCAAATCAAATGGAGGAGAAAACAAACGTAGGAAGATTATCAGAGTGATGCTTGTCTCCTCTGTTTGAAAATCAGCATTCGAGATCCTCGTTTTTACCGATGTTATCAAGATATCTCTCTGACAAATCGACCATCATGAGATTCGAAACCCTGTTCTCATGGTCGGAAAGTTTACGTTCTAACCACTCAGCAACGCGAACATAATTAGGTAATGCAACGTTTCTCAGAACGAAGAAATGTGATCAGTTAACTTAGTTCGCGTCCCGTTTAGCACTATGCAATTATTGCTGTAATGCTCTCTGGAAAAAATCTGGAATCGATTTCTTCCTACTCTGTGACACATCAACATATATATTTATAAAATATCTCGTCACTGGTATGCCACAACGATTGAGGAAGACGAGATATAACAAAAACTCTGCAAAAAGAAGGTGCAAAAACCTGTTATCTACATATCGAATCTTTCAAGGGTAATGGCGACGGTAATTTTAATCGGTTCCTTATAAGAAAACATTCAGCATTGATTTACCGAGAATCCATGTTCTATTCAACTTACTCTTTCTACACGCCATGGCCATCGGACTGGGATCAAAGTGTAGAATGTTTCTTGTCTTTGAATAGCAATGGCGATATACAGCAGCCGTTTCCTAATCGAAAACATTCGACATTGATTGACCGCAAGCCAATGCTGCCCGAGTAACGCTTTTCTTGACTTTATAGCCAGCGAGCTGGGATCATATTATGCTATCTGTTCTCGTCTATGAATGGTAATGGTAATATTAGCCGTTTCTTTACAAGGAACCATTCGACATTAATTGACCGAGCAGCCAGTGCTACCGTCGATTGAAATTCATAAAACCTTTCTATTAAAACAATTTTTTAGGAAAATAAGTTTTTAAAGTTTAGTTACAGTTATTACTCTTTCCACTATTGATGGATGTTTCCTTCCCAACCTTTTGTTTGAAGTAGTGTGGAATATCAACCTCGTGATTTTGTTATTATTTTTTCACTATTTACATTATTCGGACTATTGCCCTCATCTTTGTCACCATATTTATTACAACGTTTCGGCCGTTGTACGCTCCCGCCTTCTTCAGATGGTTGGAATGTCGAACTGAACCCTTTATTTTCGCTGGGGTAGACTGTTATAGTTCCACGTGCCATGTCTAATGGATGTCAGTTATCGGTTATCTCCTGCTTAATTCCCTCTCCAAGTTCTCCACCGCCTTAACCAGGTATTGAACTCACACTTTTTGGGTCCTGTCACTGGATCTAACTGACGCCTTTATCCACTGTGCTATGTGTCCTTGAGGGCACATGGCACAGTGGATAAAGTGGATAAATAACTTGTTAAAGTTCTTTGTTAAGGGTTCATTAAAAATATTAATCCTCCAATTGGATTTCGATACAATTGCTCGAGACCAGAATATTGTGAAAGCAAATGTCTATCGTATTCGATTTATGAATCTCTCAAACTAGACCCCGTTTTTTTTTTCTTTTTCTTGTCCTCCATCAACTCTCTTTTTTTATTAATTAACAGTTAAATCGTTTTTTTACATATTTAATCTATTAACACACGTCAAAAACAACAAAGGCGAGTAGTATAGAAATCAGAAATCAGAAATCCAACATCAAAAGTCCGAGGGACAAAATAAAATAGGGTGAAAATATCCATCTTACAGATTCTAATACACGAATTCACTCGCTCACGGACAAAAAAAAAATCTAAGCTGTCCACGCCAAGAAAAGCAACGATTAGTTGCAATAGTCGGAGAGGATAAAATAAATTACCATACATAAGGTATGCTTGAGTCGGCCATTATCTACGATTTATTTTTTTACTTTTCTTCAGGAAACTGAGCACAGGAGACGAATGCTTTTTTGAGCTAGGTGAATTTCCCGTTCACCACACATATTTTTTTTTTCTTTTGACGATAGCAAAATATGTTCGTTTGTCTAATTCTGAAAGAATGGCCGAATCTTATGACAAAATCGCAAAGCAATTTCCTCCAGCAAGTCATCAATAACACTTCTAGTTAATGCACAGAATAGGTCTTATTTCACTCTTTTCGCAATTCCAATTTATCGCTGAGCGGAGCCTCGTTCTGACTATGACAGTAAACTACATTCGGCAGCAAGACCTCCGATCGGGTGCTTTTGAGGAGTGTGGAGCTACCTCTTAATTGTTGTTTTCCCAGGTCCACCCTAACCCGGGTGGTAGCACCTGTTAGGGTCCCAGATATGGGCAAATAATAAACTATCAAACTGGGGTCAAAACATTATTAAATTGTAAATATATACTTTTATAGTAAAAATACCAGCAATATATTTTCATAGTAAAACAATTACCAGCAATACATTTTTTTTAAATTAACAAAGCCCCACCCACTTCAAAAAAATTAAATTTATTCATTAAATGACACGTATGCCGTTAAACAATCAAATCAACCAACCAACCGAACGGATCCATAACGAGTGTTCTCTCAGGTAGGCCCGTGCCTTGAGCGTCTCTTGGGATTTAAACTCAGCGCATCCCTTAAGTGGAACTCGTACATACGATCCATCGCTAGAGATACTTGGAAAATGATCGTTCCCCGGTAACGCTCCAGTAAGTACCTGACTCCCCCTATCCTCTACCTTTACAAGAGCCAGATCAAGCAGAAAATCGAGTACTGCTTCCGTATATGGACAGGAGCAGTCCAAAACTGTTTCTGCATCCTTGTTGGAGATCGATTATTTTTCACCTTATCAACCCTTTCCCCACACACGAAAGGTCGTAAGCCTGTCGCTTCTTGATCGCTATTTCCATGGCAAGTGTTCAGACGAACTACATCCCTGAGTTCAACCAGTCCTAACCTTCACAGCTAAGATCCGTCATGCCACGCAAATTGTAGCAAACCACCCTGATTCCCTTCGTATTCCATTGGTGAGATGCAAGTTCCACTCGAACAGGTTCTTCTTACAAACCGCTGCTTCATGGAACTGATTTCCAAGAGGATGCTTACCCGGTCACTACAATTCTAACCTGTTCAAGTCTAGGGTTAATACTTATCTTCCCCTAATATCCCCATAAACTGTATATCTTGCTCTGTAGACCTCTACTTCGAGTTAATCTTGGGCCTTGTACAGAGTGAACATCATTGTAAAAGACAAGTTAATTAGGATACCCACATTTATATTCTATCACAACTAGTTGAGATTGGATTATAGCGTTGTTCTCTCTCGTGATACAATCGACACGGGCATTGTAATTGGGATTTCTCATTGCGCCTACTCGGTCTAATATTTTCCACTGATGTGAACTGGAATGGTTATATCGAGTCAGTTGATAAGTCTGCAGCTAAGGAAATTTGCGTCGTGCTAGACAATTTTTCTCACCCGAAAGTGTCTTGCACATTTATATGACTGCCAGTCATCTGTTCATTGATTATTGTTACTACATCAAGCCTGGCATATCTGTTATATAGCCGGAGATTCCCGACAAAATCCAAAAGAAGAATCAGCAATATTAGCCGTCTGTACCTGACATCTCAGCTTCAATCACTTTCCCACCGCCGTAAAGGGGCTTAACTATTTATTTCTATAAAAATTCTCATGGCAATTGTTCTGATGAGGTCTTGTCTTCGGTAACTGGACAACATAAATTTAATCGTAGTACTATATTGGAAGATAGGTATTATCATTTTACTGTTGAAACGTTTAGATATAACCGTAAGTTCTATGCTAACAGTTTCTTCTCCTGCACTATGCAACTATCTTTCAGGTACTTGCTTTCCTGTCGACTACAATGTACAGACATTTAAATGCAATGTTAATCATCATCACCCGTTTCCTTGAATCCTGTCCTTTTTTTTTCTATCTTCTCAGTAACAGTTTAGTCTTAGGAGCTTTATCGCCTTGCTCGGAGTGAAAGTATTTAACAGATATGGTTACCAATGTGGATAGAGTAACTTAAAGTCTCTTCATATCTTAAATAAATCCCATAGCAGTCATGCCAGCCCCTTTGTTTTATCTCCCTGGTAAGGAGCTGGTAAAATTCTTCTTTCTTTCATTCATTTAATTATATTTATTCAAATTCTTTATTTGATGTTTAACTTTTTGTGTGCCGGAACAGCGATGAAAGTGCTATTAATATACCATGTTTTATTATTCACAAATATCATGAACACTTGCTTTATTGTTATCTTTTTCTACCGATTATTATTATTAGTAGTAGTAGTAGTAGTAGTAGTAGTAGTAGTAGTATTCACCTCTATCTTTTCCTTCTTCTTTATCCTCATCTTCTTCATTTTCTACTTCTCCATCCTATTCGCCATCATCGTCTTCTTCCCATTCTTCTTCTTCTTCTTCTTCTCATTATTATTATTATTATTATTATTATTATTACTATTATTATTATTATTATTATTATTCACCTCTGCCTTTTCCTTCTTCTTTATCCTCATCTTCTTCATTTTCTCCTTCTCCATCCTATTCACCATCATCTTCTTCTTCCCATTATTATTATTATTATTATTATTATTATTCCCCTATGCCTTTTCCTTCTTCTTTATCTTCATCTTCTTCATTTTCTACTTCTCCATTTTATTCGCCATTATCTTGTTCTTATTCCCATTATTATTATTATTATTGTTATTATTATTATTATTTATGCTTTTTATTTATTAATCTCTTTTTTTTATTTCCTTCTTCGCCATTACTCTTTTCTTTCTTTATTGCAACTTCTATTATTTTGAATCATTTTATAGCAAAATGTCCTAAAATTAAGTTTAATAAACTAAATTTTCCAAACTCTCCAATATTTTTCTATATTTTTCTTGTCTGTTGCATGAATGTTGAATTTCTGTTGTACTTCCTGTTCCACACTGAATGTTCATGATCGCCGCTGTCTCTTAACACTATTAAAGATGACATTCACTCTCATATTGCCTCGTCCCTAAAATACAATATTGTAATTGTCTTATTTCATCACCTTAAATTCTCCATTTTCTCTGCTTCTCGTGCACGTTTTAATTAATGTATTACGAGACCTGACAAAGATTTGAAGTGTTTTATAAGTGTTTTATAATGTAACTTATGTCTTAGTTTTTCCCTACCTTATCGTCAATCTGATTTTGTCGGTAGAGAAAAATCGAAGCCTGTAATTTCTCTATCAACAAATCCTTCTAACGTAACACATTTAGTCTTTGACTGTCTCAAAATTGTCTAACCTTTGAAAAGTTATTTTGAACATAATTAGACTTCTTAGACACATCGGGTTAGCACTGAGTCAATATATTGAACATTAGTGTTTGACTTTGCAGAAGAGTAAAAGCGAATAAGTTTGATCTAGGGAAATAGTGTCAATCATGAAAAGTGGCAAAATCGCCGGCCAGCCAAAGTCGATATAAGAGGTGGCCTATTGGAAAATGTACTTATTCTTCATGCTGCTAGATAGTAAAGAAAAATGGCAGGGAGGAAAAGAAGATAACATGGTGAGTAGAAAAGAAGAATAATTGTGGAGGGAAAACAAAATAGCGGATAGAAAAGAAAAAAAAATGGCTGAGGTAAAGAAAAAAAATGGCTGAGGTAAAGAAAAAAATTGTGGATGAAAAAGAAGCAAAAAGATTAAGAAAAAGAGAAAAAAAGAAAAGTAATATGGCGGGGGGAAACAGAAAATAGTAATGTAAAATAAAGGAAATATGTCATTTAACAATTTTTTCAAATACATTGCATGCAGCTTTAACAATATCCAGCTGAGACTGATTGTTTTTACGGCTCATCAACCCTTTCGGGGTTATTTAAAGCCGAAACATATTTTGGATTGTAAGAATAATTTCTTCTTTTTTACGGCTTATCAACCCTTTCTGGGTTATTTAAAGCTGATACATATTTTGGATTGTAAGGATTTGGGAAGGTAAGGGACAAATGGATATTACATTAACAAATATTGAGATAATAATGATTTTCAAGATATAAAATTTATTATTTAGCTCATAGCTAGGGTGAGAATATATGCTCTTCCCAAAGGTAATTGTACATAAGTGAACATGACTGAGATGCGAACTCGACTTTCCGATTTTTCATTTGAAACCGCGATCCGTTGCACCGCCCTTAAATCCACCGCAGATCAGATGGTACTATACGCTTATTCGATGTCACCTTCGTGTGCAGTTAAAATCTACAATGTCCAATGCGTTTTAATTGCAAAAGAAACGTATGGATGGATGTAAGAAATTTCATACAATATGTTAGTGTTTTGAACTTAAAATATTCAAAAAAATGGTTTGACATGCATATATATATTATATTGTTAGATTAAGCTTTGAACCGTTGTATCCTAAAAATGATTAAACATATCTTATCGGCATTCTCCGAGATTTTCATAACACTATTGGTCTCTACTTTGAGCAATAAGAATGTATAATTACTTTCCAAGCATAACAGAAGAATCGTGATGAAATCGATCATAAACGAAAATGACATATTCATCCTTTATTAATCATAGCTAAGGATCTGAAGCTCATGAGGGATTGAAATAATGTTCACAGATATATATATATATATATATATATATATATATATATATATATATATATACTATTCCATGATCATTGTCCAACTTATTCAAGATGATCATCGTCCTCTCCAACCTTCTAACTTTCTGTCCTGGAGTAACAAAGTACCTCACAGGTTTCACGTGCCATTTCATTTTTAAGTCTTTTTTTTTCACTGCTCTTTGAACTGTTATAGGTTAAACTCCTCTCTCACGTGCCAAACGTCTTATGAATTGAGTTGGATCTTTTCTAGTTGATCACTTCAGCTCTAAGTTGAAAGGATGATCCCTCTTCCTGTTGTGACCTCCTGATCCAGTTTTTTTTCTCTACTGTTCTCGTGATAACTTTTTAATGTACTTTGAAGATGGAAGCTCAGAGTATGAATGATGGTACCATTATTTAATGATCTTTTTCCTCTCACCTTTGCTCAGTTGGAAAGACAGTGGGACTGAAAGAAACAATTTTAATCTGATCATTTTCTAGATGAATAACTTGAAGCATTTTTCAGTTATTTTTACGACAAATGGTGTCAAGAAGGCTAAACTTCTTATCTGAAAACCTGGAAAAAAGAAACTTGATTAGTTTAGTGCATTTTTGCATATTAAACTTGTGAGCAATATCATACTCTTAAAGGGCTCAGATATGATTTCTATCAGATTTTATAAACGTGTTCTTGGGGTAATCAAATCGGACAATTATTCGGCAGATTTTTATATGAAATTTTAACTGTAAAATATTCAGTTTATGTGATCTAGTCGTTAAGTGCATTGACACGAAAATAGATTCTGTTGAAACATAAATAGCTGTGTAAGAAATAAACGCTTTTCATTTATTCTGTCTAAAAATCAAGTACATGTCTGATACTGCCAAGCGTATGAAAACTTGACCAAAATATATAGAATTATGGTTTGTTGGTTACAATCTAATAATTTAACATGAATATACATGTTTGTGGCACAAGGCAAAAAGGGAAATGGGGAAAGGCTGGTCTTCACTGACTATCCTAGACCTAGCTAATCCGATTCACGGTCCATTCATTCTAACAATCACCGTAAGAACCCATCCCTCTCCATTCAATCAAACATTTACCACAATACCACACATTCACTGGGGACCTACTAAAACATCAATGGTATAGAAATTTTGAATATGTACAAATATAATTTTTTCTTATTTTTTCCACAGTTTTCTTATAAAAAGTGTTAAGAGTCTATTACGAAATTAAGTGAAAAGGGATGAAGCCATCGAACAAAAGAAAAGAAAACAAAACATTCAAATCAATGTAAATGACCAGTCCAATCCACAAAAATAAGTGTGGCTCTTTTATTATACCGATAAACAGAATCAAGAAGCTCACTCACTAGTGGCGGGGGCGAATCAAATCAAAAATGGAATGGGGAAATATTTAAGACTGATCCAGTCACGACAAAAAAAATGTGGAGATTGGAAATCTTGTCAAGGACAATAACAAAAGAGCACGCCGGGTCCGATAATCACTCACATTAAGTAGAACAAAAAGTGTCTAGCTTAACCATCAATGGTGTTCGTCAGGAATTCGGCCCATTGTAAGTTGAGGGGACTAAAAAAGGAGATTGGCCCGATTCAAGCGAACTAGGCTCGCAACTTACACCCACCTTTCGCAAACTAACAAGTAATGACTACACAAACACAACCCTCAACAATCACTTAACTGTGTTCATTTTGTTGTGTTAACACCATTCTTCCTTTGTGAATTTTTTTGCCTTATTGCTGTTGTTTTACCAAGTGTATTTATTTATTCTTATATATATATATATATATATATATATATATATATATATATATATATATATATGTTGTTTCATACTGTTATTTTGGTCTGTTCTTTTCTTTCTTTTGTTATTGTTTAATGTAAACTTTGTCAGTTCCGTTTGTTGGGTATTTCTGCTAATTGCACTTAACCCTGGACAGTTCCATTCCACAAATCACGGTGAAAATCACCGAGTCTCGTTTGATCACTAAAGTTAAATATCATCGATCCTGTTCAGTAATTATATAGGCAGCTGTCTGGGAAGATCGAGTACTAAAAGAAACTTTACACAATCCGTGTAAATAGAAAGCAGAATGGCAACTGGGAGACATAGTAAAGTGAAAACTAATGCTTCGAGCTACAAAGGATAGGACGTTGTGGACAGCTATGAACACCCACGTCCTGATGAGACAGGCTCATCGAGTTACACGGTTTAAATGCTGACGGCCATTATCTGAGACATTTCTATGAGACTTTGACCTGTTTTTTTTTTCTACTGATGTTTGCATATGCTGATTGTCAACTGCAAATGGACGTCCTCTGTCATCTTGATCTTCAAGACTCTTGTCCCCACTTTAGAACTTAAGTAAACAATGGTGTACATTCAGACTAAAAATGGATCCTTCACTCCTAGCTCTGTTCATGCTGGTAGCAGTTTGAGAAGCATTATGACTAAGCTTGAACTCTCGCAAAAAATAAACGTTATTTTCACGAACAAGATGAGGCGTAAATAATGTTTTAAGTTAAATTCTGAAAAAAGATTGCTATCAAATTAACAATGATGATATTTTAATCATTAAGAATGAGTGATGTATTTCTGTGCAACTATTATAATATTATATTAGAACTCAATACCTTAGTAAATCTCTTCTCTCCTAGCTATGGGTTGAGTAGCACAGTCTACTGCAGAAAGAAATGGCAACCCTCTGCGAGAAAACCTTCTATCTTAGTCAGTCATGGATCGAAAGAGATATGATCGCCAAAGTGTGTATCACGTATGGCACTTACCTGACTGGCTAGAACACAATTAAAAATCCATTTTAAAATCGGACATTATTTTCCGAAAAAACAAATATTGTGTTGTCTGACTAGTTCCTTCCGATTTTAAGGTAAATTAAAACGCAAAATTATGCCATTAAACATTTATTCAACTAAATATAAACCATTTTGTTGCACAACCTTTCTCCATTTTTTCTTCAAATTAATGATTCCATCTCCCCAGAATTTCGGTGATTTCTCTGCAAAAAACTCATTGAGGTGTTTTTATGTCATCCAAAGAATTAAAAATTTTACCAGTGAGATTATTGCAAGGTCCTGAATAAATGAAAATCTGAAGGAGTAATGTCTGGTGTCTGGCGTAACACATCCCAAACAGGCTAACAACAATTTTTTGCCGGGTCGCCAAAAAGAAAAAAAAAACAAAAAGGCGACCTCTGGCACTATCATGATGAAAAACACCTTTCCTGTTCGCCAATTCTGGGATTTTTTCTTGAATTGCTTCCTTTAATTCGTCAAGTTGCAAGCAGTACTTTACAAAATCAATTGACTGGTTACTTGGCAGAAGTTCATAGTACATGATACCTTTCCAATCCTACCAGAGGCACTGCATAACTTTTCTTAAGATGAAGACCTGCTTTTGAGATGGAGAAAGTTGACTCATGTCGCTTACCCTATGATTTTTTCGCTGAATATTTTTGTAAATTATACATTTCTCATTACCCGTCACAATTTTCTTCAAAAAGGGAGCATTTTCATTGCGTTTATGCAGCAAATCAAAGATGAATTGCAATCCAAATGATTCATTTCACTCAGATCATGTGGATTTGAGTGTCCAAGCTTCACTAACTGTTCATGGATGATGGATTTTGATAAATTTAGTGTTTCTGCCAATTCTCGCGTTGTGTAATGCAGGTTGATCTCAATCAAGTGGGGAGGAGGTCTGCCTGGATTTTCTTCATCAATAAGGCTACAATTACCAACTCTAAACTCTAAAGTACCTTCGCCGTACACAGTGCATATCTTTTTTTTTGCTTGCGAGACAGTTTTTCCTTTACGGTAAAAAAAAAGCATCAAGTGTCTAAAATGCACCTTATAATTTTTCATTTTCATAAGGATGCAAAATTGACACGAATTAAGTAATTTTAATCTTTCTTTCTCAAGGGATAGTTTAGAGTGTTCTCCAATCGGAAATGTAAGTATATTATATCTGTCGATAAATTTGACATGTTCTAACGTGTTGGAACATAACCGATTAAAAATGGGAAATGAACCTTCTCTTTCATGCAATACAAACATCCAAAGAATATTCCTTTCATCTATCCTTCTAATTGTTATAGTTGCCGTAAATACTGACATGAAAGTGGATGGGTCTGTCTAAACATTGGGGAGGATGAGAAAGAATCATAAAACTGGTCCCATTTTACCAAGTCATGCGGATCTTGACGTGGTATCCCACGGATGGATAAATGATGCGAGGTATAGGGCCGGGAACCGACCTTGATCCAAGGCCGATCACTTGGATATACAGCTTCAACGCAGGCGTGATAATCTATACATTAATAATCCTGCCATTTTTATGGGTACTATGCTGCTGCTTCTCTTATGCGCCATGGCCCTACTGCATCTACCGCAGGGAAAATTGGTCTTCTGTGTCACCCCAGAAGGTTTTTCTCGTCTGAGTCCATCGTTCACATCTACAAATCTACCATTCGACCATGCATGGAATACTGTTGCCATATATGGTCTGGTCCCCCCCCCCCGCGCTGTTCATCTCGAGGTTCTCGACAAAATCCAAAGACAAATATGCAATGTGATCCAACCTAACTTGGCATCTCAACTTCAGTCACTTTACCACAGTCCTCATGTGGCCTCCCTCTGTCTTTTCTATAAATATTTTCATTGAATCTGCTCTAATGTGCTATTTTCACTGGTGTCCTGACTACATGAATTTAAGCGTGCTACTAGGTTGGCATCCCAGTCCTACCCTTTTACAGTCTAAACAGTTAAATGTAATCGCCTCTTTTACTCCAACAGCTTCTTCTCTCGAACTTCCCGACAATGGAACTCCCTTCCCCTTACTTGCTTCCCTGATAACTATAATCTTCAAAAATTTAAATGTAATGTCAATCAACATCTTCTGTTGTCTTGTTCGCCGTTCTTCTTTTTATCCTTCTCCATTCTCCTTTTTATTCTTTTCTCACCCCCCCATACCCAGTTTTTTTCTCCTACTTTCACTCTCTGTAGCCACTTGTGTACTAGTGGCACTACCGCCTTGCTTCGAGTGAAATGCTTAAAAAAATATGGGAATTATGATTCTCCACAACTTCCTGACTTTTGTGACTCTAAGGAATGTTTATTCCTTTACTATACCTCACAGTCTCTGTTCTGCCGCCCATTTATACAACTTTGATAGCTAAGTTACTCGATTTCCACCTCCCCTACTCTTGCCTTCGATATGTACTCTGAGTGTCAAATTCTCCAAGCCGTCTTTTCTCATTGTGTGTTCCAACTGCTTTTTAATAAATCTTTGCGTTCACATTTTCATTAAAAATGTCATATTGCTCACATGTTCCGCTTATGGAATGCTCATCATTCTTCTGTAGAACAACATCTGTTTTGCCTCAAATCTCCTCCTCATCTGTGTGGCAATGTGGGGGGGGTATTCTCCAGCATTCACTGCTACATAGGAGGATACTTATTAAACACGCGTTTTTCTTCTTTTTTTCACGATTTCTTCTATAACAGTATCTAAAAACAAGATCTCTATAACCGACAGACTAGTCCTATTCAAAAGTGATATTTGAACCCTAAACCTTGTTGTAGTCAGGACAGTTTTACAACCACTAAGCTTTCTACTGGAGTAACTACGCGTTGAATTAGTCGCCGCGTAAAAGCTGAGGACCAGGTGTTAAATTGGAAGGTGCTGGATGTATCGACAGAATATAAACACACGTAAATGCCTCGGTTGATTGTCGCCTTTGAGAAGAAATACGATTGAAAGCTGATAGCTCCAGCCGAAAGAATACGATGATGAAGAAAGCAAAAACAATTTAGTAAAAAAGTAAGAGAAAAGACAAGTGAATAAAATAAGAATAAACCTGTTGAAAATTCCTCAATAAAATAACGAATGGAATTTATAAATTCAGTGTGAAATGATGATGAAGCTGTTTTTGAAACGCTTCGTGTTTATATAAGTATCGCTTGTAGGTTGCCATCCAGGGTCCAGTGGTGAGCACGCTGGTCGCGCTGACCATTGCTACTGCAGTGATTTTGATCCTTACAGGTTGCTGCAGTATTAGATAGATAGATAGATAGATAGATAGATAGATAGATAGATAGATAGATAGATAGATAGATAAACAAACTAAAATAGATAATAAACAAACATAGATAGATAGATAATGAACAAACTACATAGATAGATAGATAGATAGATAGATAGATAGATAGATAGATAGATCATAAACAAATGAAAATAGGTCGGTAGACAGATAATGAACAAACTGAGATAGATAGATAGATAGATAGATAGATAGATAGATAGATAGATAGATAGATAGATAGATAGATAGATATAAAGAACGGACAAGCAATATATGCATTCTATAACATTTAGGCTTTCATTGTGATATATAATATAGATATATAATAGGCCGACGATCTGAATCCACGCCTAACATTATATTTCTTCCACGTGTTTCAGCTTTTGACGACAGTTATGAGGATTTGTCGTCGCTAATCCATTGTCTGTTGCATTAAACATTATCGGATGTAACCCATTTTTCATCACCTGTTATGAAATAATTAAGAAGCAAATAGTTCGGATGATACGTTCCTGATTATTAATTCGTTCCCAAAAATGGAAATTATTTATGAGTTAACCTAATAATCTCATCCGAGTTACATTGGTTGATGTTTATGTTATTTTTTATGTCATTTGAATGTCTGGAATAAACCGGACACTTTTTCATCCTGACTTGCCTCTTCTGTTCTCTCGCTTGTCTTGTTAAATAAGAGAGCTTTCTTTTTCTTCACGGATATTACACCTGTAGGTGGCTGTAGAATAGACTGGCCGAGACGTTATTCTAACAACGCCAGCAGTATAAGAAATTCGATCAATTGCCCGAACAACAGCGCAGAAGGAAATTAGATATAAAGACGCCATTATTACAGGACTACCACAAAGCATTATCGTCATTATTCATACGTACAAACATGGCGTGTTGCAATGGTTATCAAACTTTTCTTGCTAGCTCAATTGCGACTGAGTCGTAAGTTCGATCCTTACTGGGTGCTCCGTATATTTTTCGGCCGTTTCGGCTACACTTAGAAACCCAACTTAAGCATCTCAACGTGGTGAATGGTTAGCAATGGATTCGGTATAGTCTTTCCAGTTCATGTCAGCCGAGAATTTTAGCTTGAGAAGGGGCAACGGGTTAGTCTGTAGGTTATCATTAGTCATGTTGATGGTGTTAAATAATAGTTTCAATGTATTTGGCTCATACCTTCTGAGGCTAACCATAAAGTCAGATGGTAAACAAAATAGGGATGTCGATTCTGATTGGTTGAGCCGAACGTGGGAATGCTAGATTTAGAATGTGTTTTGAGCGAGTTAAGTTTTACGCATCGAAGAATGCAGACGTGTTAATTTCGTCTATGGAAATTACTCCTCAGTCGTGTGGGATAAAAAAAAAACACTGGCTAATCAAATATCTATACGTCGGCTTGTTTATTGAAATAGATAAGTTCAAAATTGTTGAAGTTCTCATTTTACCTCTGAACAAACCAACTAGCAATCACCCGGCCGAGAGAGAAGAATGTAGCTTTGTCGTGGAACCGACCTCGTCAACCAAAAGACCCCCCCCCCCCAGATGGAAGGCTGAAAGGGGTCTCTCAGGTGATTAATTGCATTTTGTAATTGGTTGGTGCTCTGGTACGATGACATCACATATGACTTAATTTTTCTGCTTTACTCAGGCATATCCTGCGACAAACATCACAAGTGATGTGATGTGTTGCATTTATATAGTTTGAAAGTTCTACATTAAAACCTTTTCGGACATGCCTTTTCAGCTTTTCTTTTGTAAGCCGAAAACACATTTGCATGGCTCTCCCTATCATTTATAGTGATTTTCCAAGCGTAGCTTAGATGTGGCACAAGGCCGAAATTTGGAGGCACCCAGTGAGGATCGAACTCACTACTCAGACGTAATTGTTCTAGCGAGCCAAGCTTGCTAACCATTACACCGCCTCGAGGTGCCCCATCTCCCTATCATCTATACTAGTGTTTGCAATGATTAATTGATTGGTTTTGGGGTTTTATTTTTGCTTTTACAGCTCATCAAGCCTTTGATGGGTCATTTGAAGCTGGGACATATTTCAGATTGTAGGAGGTTGATTACAATACCCGGTGTTCCCGAGAGGTTTCCCATCTAGGTAGTGACCGGGCTCGACATTGCTTGACCTCGGCGATCGAACGGATTAGAAGGTAACAGAAAAAGTGGCCTAGACTTTAAGAGAAAGAAAGAAAGAGACTTAGAATATATTAATTCACTGATTTGTTTTTTACGCCTTATCAACCTTTGTGGGTTATTTAAAGCTGAGATGTATTTTGGATTGTAAGAAGGTGCTTACTGAACAGGTTATCCTGAGAAGGTTTCCCATCTATGTACTGATTGAACTCAACATTGCTTAATTTAATTAGAAGGCTAACTGGAACTATATCTAACTTCCTGACTCTCGTGCTAATTGGACCTATATCTACCTTCCTGACTCTCGTGCTAACTGGACCTATATCTACCTTCCTGACTCTCGTGCTAACTGGACCTATATCTACCTTCCTGACACTCGGGCTAACCCGACCTATATCAACATTCCTGACTCTCGTGCTAACCCGACCTATATCTACCTTCCTGACACTCGTGCTAACTGGACCTATATCTACCTTCCTGACTCTCGTGATAGCCGGTCCTATATCTACCTTCCTGACTCTCGTGCTAACTGGACCAATATCTACCTTTATGACTCTCGTGATAACCAGACCTACGTCTACCTTTGCGTCTCTCGTGATAACCGGACCTACGTTTACCTATCGTGCAAAGCGGACCTACGTCTATCTTTTTAACTCTAGTGTAAATTTTATTTATCAAAACAACAGCACTTGACATCGAATAATAAGGGAAAGGCCAATATGCCGTGAACAAAACAAAAAAGTGAAGCAAACCTTTCCCAAGTTTGTTTGAACAACAATTTATTTTTTCTGGCATATCAGATAAACGAAGTCAGTTCTTCTAACAAGTCTTAGAACGTTACAAGAGGAGTTTTTTTTTTTCATTAATATTTTTCAATATTTTGGGAAATAAAATAATGTTGTGCGTCTGTGTGCCGAAATGGACTGGTTAAGACCAGCATTTCTATAACAAGACCATCTTCTATCTTAATCTGCATCAACGGCTTTTTATACCGTATTTTCAAATCTGTGCCTTTGAGAATAAATATAAGTCCCATTTTTACACTATTTATATTCGGATTTGTTGTGCCCTCTGGCCTTCCTATTTCCTTCAATCCCTGGGTCGGGTAGTGCGTACTTGCACTCAGTGGAACCGGACGAGCAATAACTGAACAGTACTAAATAAAAATAAGAACTAGAGGATATTCCTATAGATGAGAAGTAGAACGACAACAGTCTATCCACGAAGATTAAATAAAGGGTTCGCCTCAAAATTCCTGTGGGTAACCCAGATCGTATATACCTGAGGAAGGCCAGAGAACACAACGAGCAAAACGTTGTGATAGGCACAACAAAGATGAGGATAATAGTCCGAATATAAATAGTGTAAATAATAACTTCACCATCCCAGGAATTCAGACAGAAAAGTCCTATTTTCTTTATAATTATTTTCTTTTCTTTTTTCCAGTTTGTTCCTGTTTCAAATCACATAACCGGCTTTCCGGCAAGTCTTAACTTCGGCCTTTTGCTCATTCAGGGAATTACATATTGTGCCGATAGGCATCTTTTTAATGCAGGATGTACCGCGATGTGGTGTAATGGTTAACAAGTCTGTCTCGCTAAAATACTTACGCCTGAGTAGTGAGTTCGATCCTCACTGAGTGCCTTGTGCCATATCTAAGATACGCTTAGAAAATCGATGTAGTGTAATGGAGAGCAAGCCTGTATCATTGGAACAGTTACGACTGAATAGTGGGTTCGATCCCCATTGGGTGCCTTGTGCCACATCTATGCTTAGAAAAGGGACACCCAGTGAGGATCGAACTAAGTAGTGAGTTTGATTTTCTTTATAATTCTTTTCTTTTCTTTTTTCCAGTTTGTTTCCTGTTTCAGATCACATAACCGGCTTTCCAGTAAGTCTTAACTTCGGCTCATCAGGGAATCCCAGTTTTATATATATATATATATATATATATATATATATATATATATATATATATATATATATATATATATATATATATAAACTGGAATTCCTGGGATGGGGAGTTATCATTATTTACACTATTTATATTCGGACTATTATCCTCATCTTTTCGGTGGTCGTGTTCTCTGGCCTTCCTCAGTGAGTTCGATCCTCACTGGGTGTCCCTCGACTTGGTGTAATGGTTAATTAGCTTCTCTCACTAAAATAGTTACGACTGAGTAGTGAGTTCGATCCTCACTCAGTACTTTGTAACATATCTAAAATAAGCTTAGAAAATTGTAGTGTAATGGTTATCAAGTCTGGCTCGCTGGAAAGTAGTGGGTTCGATTCTCACTTTCGGCCTTGCGGCACACCTGAACTACGCTTAAATTTTCATTACGACAACGTGGTGTAATGGTTAACAAGCTTTTCTCGCTAGAAAATTTATGACTGAGTAGTGAGTTCGATCCTCACTAGGTGTTCCATATTTTTGGCCTTATGCCACATCTGAGCTACGCTTGGAGAATCATTAGGGTAACTCGACGTAGTGTAATGGTTAGCAAGTCTGTCTCGCTAGATTAGTTACGACTGAGTTCGATCCTCACTTGGTGTTCCGTACTTTCAGCCTTGTGCCACCTCTGAGCTCCACTGAGAAAATCCCTATCTTCTTCAATGAAGGAAATCGTCCCACAATCAAGTCTACCAACATGAAGTACTTCCAGATTTCAATTTGGTACATTAGCTTTGGGACACGTAGTAACGCTGACTAGGGGCGTATCCGTTTAATCTACATTGAAATCATGTGGCCTACAAAAAGAGAACTATTGATTAATGTTCACTTGCACGCCATTTATATTTTACTATTTCTATTTTCTTCTTTATCATCTCATCCTGTTCTCGCGATTTCTCTTGTGATCCATTAGCCAATAGACTTGCGCAAACCGCGTTCGCTTTAATCAAACTAATCGGAAGACGCTATCAGATCTAAAGAGGCCGAGGCATTTAGGCCGTAAACTTAACAACAATCAATAAGGAAACACTGATTAAAACACAGTAATAATCTTTTCGAATATTTCTTATCTTTTTTTTAAATTTTTTATTTATTTATTTTGGCATTTTTTTTTTAATTATCATTAATAATCTTGTTGATTTTTTGTTTATTTCTTTTGTCGATATTTTCCCATTTTTCTATCACATAACAAGATTTATCATTTTTTACATTGGAGTGTATAAAATGCATTTTTGTTTTTTAATCAACTCTTTATTATACATTTACAAAACAAGCAGATCTCTGTATAAGATATACAGGATGCCTCAATATATACATATATATATATATTATAAATTAATTGATTTAAAATATGGTTATTTTCGCTACACAGTTCCAACCATGTTTCAAAAATAGAAGCTAAAAACCCCTAATTTTATTTTTGCAATTAAATTAAAAGCATTAGTTCCATTTCATCTTCAAGCGAATTTTGGAGTAACTTTTTAAAAATTACCGGGTTTTAAAGACACAGCTAAAATCACATTTCCATGGTTACAGAATATTCTACTCAAATTGAACAAGGGGTGTCTAGATTTTCCTTATGTCAGTATCATTGTATCAGTTATTAGCTACAATTTGGTAAGGGGTAGGGATGTATTTTACACTGAAACCTGACATCAGTTGAATGGATGTCGTCTGATTTTTTTTTTTTTTTTTTTAAATATATATATATATATATATATATATATATATATATATATATATATATATATATATATATATATAAGAAAGAAAGGACAGTAAGATATATAATCCGGTGTTCTTATTGACATTTTTTATTTTTATTTTTACAAAACAGTGCTCAATGTAAATTTACAGGGCATAAATATTATAAATTAACTGGTTTAAAATATGTTTTTTCGCTACTCATTAATAACCATGTTTCAAAAATGGAAGCTAAAAACTTCAAATTTAATTTTGTAATTAAATTAAAAACATTAGTTCCATTTCATCTTCAGGCAAATATTGGAGTAACTTAACTGTCAGAATTCGTTGAAAAATACATCCCTAACCTCCCTAAACTTAACCCCTTTTTCGAACGTAACTAATAACTGATACAACAAAAGTTAATAAAAATGAACACGCTACCACCCCTTGTCTGAATGATTCGATCTCTCTGTATCCTTGGAAACAGTGAATTATGAATTTTTGTGTGCTTTTAAAACTTAGTAAATTTAAAAAATAAGTTACTCCAATATTCGCTTGAAGATGAAATGGAACTAATGTTTTAATTTAATTACAAAATTAAATTTGTATTTTTTAGCTTCCATTTTTGAAACATGGTTTTTACTGTGTAGCGAAAAAACCATATTTTAAACCAGTTAATTTATACATATATTTATTTATTTATATATATATATATATATATGTATATATATATACACACACACACACTAACCCTATCATACCAAGAATTAGATAAGTTTTGAGAGATGAAGAATTTTATTTTCAGCAAGATGGAGCACCACCACAATACCATCGTGATGTACGTTAATACCTGAATGCCAAACAGATGGATCGGAAGATGAGGTTCTGTAGAATATTCTCCTCGTTCACTGGGCCTCACCCACTTTAGACTTTCTCTTGTGGGGAATCTTAAAAGATAAAGTCTACACTACAAAGCCAGCAACGATTACTGAAATGAAAGTTTCCATAGAGGAAGAATGCAGCCAAATACCTATCGAAATTAGAACGCTTCGACGTGATGTAATGACTAACAAGTTTGTCCCGCTAGATCAATTACAACTGAGTAGTGAGTTCGATCCTAACTGGGTGCTCTATACTTTCTGCCTTGTGGCACATCTAAGCTGTCTAAGTAAATTGACATATATTTAATGGAATAGTGACTGCTGCTCGTGATTCTATTACGTTGCATTGTCAGCAACGTCTGGATTATATTGGACATCAATTTGAAAACATGTGATGACAAAATCTTAAGTACATGGATTTATAATAAATACTGAAATACTGCCTTTATATGCATTATTTATATTAGATATATTTGCTTGAATTATTTCTTAAGAAATCTTCAGAATGTGTGTACATTTTGAGACACTCCGTATATATATATATATATATATATATATATATATTACAATGAATCATTCATACAAAAAGTAGATTAGTAAAGTTAATGATATAAAATGGCGAAATCCTTTCGCAAACAAAATTTTAAAGTTGCATTAACCTACAAATCACTCAATGAATGTTATGATCCTCGTTTTTAATAACTACAAGCTGTATAAAGTCTTTTTTAATATGCAAGTACTTTCAACTGTACATTCAGTCATCCTCAGACGAAAAAAATAAATGCGAATCGAAATATTTTTTTTTAATGTGTTCTTGTTAACAGATACAAACTTTTGGAGCGTGCAGTCGCAACGCTAAGGTTGAATTTTTTGGGAAAAAACATATATATATATATATATATATATATATATATACACATACACACATATATATACACTCATATATATACACATTTTAAAGACACTCTGTGTGTGCGTGTGTGTGTGTGTGTGTGTGTGTGTGTGAGTGATTATATATATCACACCACCCACAAGGCTAGGATGGGAATCTGAAGTCTTGAATAACAACTTTCCTAGAGATGGTGTCTCAATAAAAAACACTCGGTGTACTTGGACTTCATTACGTCCACCGAGCCTTGTGAAATTGTTTTTCTATAGGGGAAGCATGCAGCCATATACCTCTCGAATAAGTGTACTTCGACGTGGTGTAATGGTTAGCAAGTTTGTCTCGCTAGATTAATTACAACTGAATAGTGAGTTCTATCCTAACTGGGTGCCCCATACTTTCTGCCTTGTGGCACATCTAAGCTACACTTAGTAAATTGACAAATATCTAATGAAAAATTGACTGCTACTCATGATTCCATTACGTTGCATTGTCAGCAATGTCTGGATCCTAATGGACATCAATTTCAAAACATGCGCTGAAATATGGCCTAGTAGTGAATGACTATCATTTTTTTATTATGATGCTTTAAAATGAATGGTCTTTTTCTTCATGGGCCGTGTCCACGCAGGACGTAGGCGATCATGGCTCTCCACAATTTTCTGAGCTTTGTAGCCCCTAATAATTTTTTTTTTATTTCTCCGAAACATTATTCCGTCATTCACTTTCTCAATCTCATTAAGAATGTTATGCGTTGTTTTAATGTGTACCCAGGGCGAAAGAACTCTTGACGAGTCAACGGTCAGTCAACTAGAGGTGGCGTCTCAATAAATCACTGTGGAGAAAGCAACGGGAAACCATTCCACTATCAATCCTAAGATAATCTCGTGGCAATTAACAAACATTTTATGAAAGATAACGACGTGAAAGAGGGAGAGGTTAATTCTATTGGAATTAAATCCTCGCCCTGTAATATGCGACATGTGCAACAGGTGTCACCTAACTGTCATCCAGGAACAGCATTTTTGAGAGCCCAAACACCAGCACTCAAAACTTTCAGAAGAGATGAGATCACTGAAATATATCTATTGAGAATTAGAATAAACATCAAAAGTATTACAAAAGTTCTTTGACTTGAACAAAATAAATAGATAAAACATATTCAGATTCAAGATCATCAAAGAATATCATATGCAAAGTATTAATTTTTTTAATCATTTCACCCCAAGCAAGGCTGGAATGCCACTAGTACGCAGGAGAAAGGACTAAAGGAAAGATTAAGGAAAGGACAAAAGATGAACTGCATTCAAGAAGATAGAAAATGGCGATTGACGTTGCATTTAAATTTTGAAGATTGTAGTTATCAAGGAAGCAAGTAAACGGAAAGGAGTTCTACACGGTGGAAAGTTTATGTAAAACTATTGAAGTAGGAGTGGCGGTTGCTTTTATCTATTTCAACACAAAACAGGTAGGATCTAGATGCCAATCTAGTAGCACTCTTAAATTCATGTAGTCCGAGCACCAATTTGAGACACCGTGAAAATATTTGTAGAAAAAACAAAGGGAAACCATGCCATGTTGGTGCGAAAATGACTGAAATCGAGATGGCAAGTCAGGATCGATTACATTGCAGATTTTTCTTTGGATTTTGTCGAGAACCGCGAGATGAACAGTTGGGATACCACACCAGATACGGCAACAGTTCTCAATGCACGGATGAATAGTAGATTTGTAGATATATAAAATAGACTCTGACGAGAAAAAACCCTTCTGGCACGACACAGTATGGTAAATTTCGTTGCAGTAGATGCAACCATTGATTCAATCGTGATGCAAAGAAAACACAGTGAGAAACCCTCCTGGAGTCTAACATCAACCATGCTAATGGCGGGGAGGCAAGATTTTTCTCGTCAGAGTCCATCACAGTGAGCCAAATTTCCTTGCAGCAGATTCAGGTATTGATTCAATGTGGTTGTTCCATTTCAAGTCACTCGAAAGCGTGAGGCCAAGAAAGCACAGTGAGACACTCTCCTGGAGTCTAGCATCGACCATGCTAATGACGGACAGGAAATTATCTCTGTGATAGCTAAAAGAGAGCAGTTTAGTTTTGGACACATTAAAATTTACAAGCCATTTGCTACCCCAGTGAACCACTGACTGAAGGTCTTTTTCGGGGCAGCGGCCAGGTTGACTTTGTCAACGCTGCCGGATTTACTATTGAGACAGGAGTAAATGATAGTTTCATCTACTTAGATGCCTACTTGGGAGGTTATTACATCAGGAAGATCATTGATGAAGATCAGAAACAGTGTAGGACCCTGGATATTCATAATAAAGGATCTGAAAGTGGGCCCGATAGCAATCAATGTTTGTCTTCTTACTATCATTTCCATTCATCTTTCCGCCATTTATTTACCAAAGTTTACTTGCTGTGTCCCTCTTACCAAATTTATGCGTGTAAAATTTTTACCCGTTCTCATACTAAATACAAGTAATTTTTTGTTTGTTTGTTTTCAATTTCTTTAAAATGTCCTCGTTGCTCACAGGAATGTATCAGTATAAACTATCACCTAGAGAATATATTTTAGAACTGTTTTCAGCAATACTCTTCTTTCATTACATTTCCGGAATTCTGCAAGTAGTTTTAGCGGATTTTAGACCAAGGTTAAAATAATGACTCAAAATTACCAGCATCTCAGAATACACCTTCACAAAAGATGAAACAAATAATCCTAATATATATATATATATATATATATATGTGTATGTGTGTGTGTGTGTGTGTGTGTGTGTGTGTGTGTGTGTGTGTGTATATATATATATATATATATATATATATATATATATATATATATATAGTCGACTCTCCCGTTGTAATCGATGTATGAGGGTTAAGCAGCTCAGTTCCTAGGAACCGACATCCAGACACCAGCACATATGATTTGATTACATTGGTGAAGGCTTTGTGCAGAACCAACCTCACTTTTTAAAGGGCCGAATAAAGAAACCTGGTGCACTATGTGTCACAAGGTCCCCAAACGGCCCTCCGCAGGTTTTGAATTCAAAGTTGTCCTTCTCCTAGACCAGTTGCTAACCAATGCTATAAAACCCAGTATTTATCTAGAGCTGGAGGAAGAAAAAGAAGATTAATTAATACCTTTCTTAAGGGTATTAGCATTTAATATAAGTATAATGGATTCGACTGGTATTCAAACTCGAACTATATATCTATATATATATAAAGAAATATAGTCTTAAGGTGTGCTATATTTATGGGATAAAGTGCTCAATATCAGAGATAGAGCGTGTGTAAATATAAAAGTGAACATAGAAGTCAACACTTAGAGGCGACAGTCTGTTTCATGATATATGCAATCGTCAGGCCACGATTGCATATAGCATGAAACAGACTGTCACCTCTAAGTGTTGACTTCTATGTTCACTTTTATATATATATATATATATATATATATATATATATAGTTGACTCATAGATTTTATCAGTGTATATGAAAAGACTTTGGAGTAAATGTCTATAAGAAAAAATATTACTTACGAAAGAGAGAGAGAGAGAGTGAGAGAAAGAGAGAGAGAGCGAAAGAGAGAGAGAGAGAGAGAGAGGCAGGCAGGCAGGCAGAAAGAAAGAAAGAAAGAAAAAAAGAAAGAAAGAAAGAAAGAAAGAAAGAAATAGAGAGATGGACAGCGACAAAAACAGAAGAATAGCCAAGAAAGAGATACCGGAAGTAATGTATTGCAAAATTTTATATGTATTAAATAAAGCGGTTTGCAAGCTCCTTTTAAAATTATTTATTCGTTTCTGAGTAAACCCAACTGTGAATGCTGTTATTTAAATCCTATTGCTTGCTCAGACATATTTGCGTTTCATCACACCCCAACCCCTCAGAGCTAACCTGCAACTATACTGAGCGAACATTAGTTACAGTTTCTGGGAGATAACACATAATCTGGCGTGATCAGTCGTTGAATGCTCATTTTCAATTAATTGTGAATTTAATCGATGGCTTCCTGTTATATAGGAATAAAGTGTCACTACCGACACTTGAGTTTTGAACATAGTTTGCCAGTGAGCAAACACAGGCGACCCCATAATTAAATTGATCACGTGACTATAGAGAAAACGCATAAGTAGGAGATAGCCTGACGTCTAAACGATCGCTATTTCTAGTCTATCCTCTATTACTATTCGGATCACCATTTCTACTTTATCCTCTATTACTATAAGGTTCGCTATTCTCTACTCTATTCACTATACTATTTCTCTATTCGGATCACTATACGATGGTTACTTTTCGAGCGAGTATTATCGAGCAAGTACTATTAGTGCGAGTGATATCCGAAGGCGTCTCACACCAGTATTGTTCAATGGCATTACTATAGTTTCTATCTGAGATTACAAAGTCTCTACTACAACTAACATTACGAAAGTGGCAACGAGTATTCGTTAACATTACACAAGTGGCAACGAGTGTTCGTTGACATCTCAAAACTTCCGAAATATTTTGCCCACTCATTTTTTACATGTCTTCGGTCAAGCCGAGATATGGTTTCCAGGTTCTTTTCAACGGAACCGAACATTATTTTTGCCTCTACAGGCCGATATTATTAAAAACTACCTTCTTGACAAATTGATTATTGTGTGATTTGAACCTGGATCTCAGAGTCGGCACTCAAACGTTCTAATTCTTCCTTTTTATGGTATAACCAAATACGAGTTTCTTGGAGAAAAACTTTTTTTTGTTTTATTACAGAAACGTAATGCCCAACCATTTTATTTAATGTGTTTGTTAAAAGATTTTTTATGGAATAATCTGGAAATTATTAAGACACACTGTTCAATGTTTTTTTATTATATTTTATTTTCCATGATTTCATTTAACTGTCTTTAGCAGCTGTTTCTCCATCGATTTCTGAAAATTTATCGCTTCTATTCTTGTTAATTGATATATAAATTACTTCACCAATAATATCTTCGGTTCATTGCATATGCCAGTAAATTGTCAGCGTTATAATTGCACACGACGACTATAACAACCACGTAGATGTTGTCATTCGTTTTTTCAGAAAACAAACTTTGTCATTTACTGGCTCTGATCTAAATTAAGTAAGTGTTCTGCGCAATCATGAACGTGGATTGAACGCGCCGGTTCTAGGTAAGCAGGAATGTACCAATAATGAAAGCCTTAATCTGCTAAACTACGTGTCTTTTGAACAACGTTGTCATGAAATTCTGGAGCCTTAAGCCAAATGTCTGTAAATAGTTGACCAGTGACTTAATCTCCCATCCGTGACCTAACATTTTGTTCAACTCTGGACTTCGTCAATTAATATCGTCCAGTGGGTTGGTGTGTGGTCCCGGGCCCTCATCTGGGCGTGGACCTAACATTCTCGTCTTCGGTGTAAGAAAACACCTCGGTATTTTCATATTTACCTATCAAAACGTTTTGTTTTGTTTGTTTATTCACATAAAAAGCGCATATCAGAGTCTGCTGGGGACTATCACGGGGCTCTAAACTCATCTATCAGGTTAACCCTGCATCTAGCTTACCCGAAGGCACCGATTCTGAAATGATCCGGGAAGAGAGAGATATTTGAAGGGCACTGAATCCCAAGTCTATTCTGGCATGATCTGGGGAGAGAGATATATTTTGTTTTATTCTTAAAGAGGTTACAAACAGACAAAGGTGGTACTCGAGTAAAGGAACAGCAACACGCGCGTAGATGAAAGAAAAAGAGGTTTGTTGTAAAAGAGAATGCACTACTGAAAGACAGGGAATCGGTTAGCAGCCTAGTAATTTCCGAAGCAAGGATTTTTACCAACCGCCCCACGCGGTCAGATGTGGCACATGGCCGAATTTAACGTGGGGTATCCGAGCTCGTAGGCTCGGGCAAAAATTCCCCATAGACTCCGTATACACGGGGTCGGGTAGCTGTCTATCACCGCAGACGAGACTCTGCCATCGGCATAACCTCATCTGGGTTCTTCTTTGCAGAAAGTTCGACCAGCTCAGCTGGAGACGAATCTCCAACTAATTTCCGAAGCAAGGATATTTACTTTACCTCCCCACGAGGTAGGATGTGGCACAAGGCCGTTTTTTAATGCGGGGGAAAACCGAGCCCGAGGGATGCCGTGACACATGCTATGTTCTGAAGGTTTAACTTGATACCTTTCGATGCGTACCGTATACGTAACATTGTGTGTGTAAAGTAAAGGCTAATAATAAAAGCTTAAGACTTAAGAAGGAAAAAATGATTTCATAATTAATAAACAGCCACACATGTACTTGGAAATGTGTCGTATTTTTGAAGTACATTATATTTGATAGGGTCAGTTACAGTCACATGTCCCGGAAGAAAAAAAGAAAAGATGTGGCGGTGTTCTTTCATTGGCCCGTGAATTGATGAATCAGCAACTAATGAGATTTCTTGGTAAAAAAAAAGGGTGCGTTTCTTCCGCCAAATATATGTTCCTGATAATTTTTCGTCTAGTACCGAACACGAGGACCTTCAAGATGCTGAGAGAGTTTCTCTCACTCGCTACAACCTCTCCGTCACTGACAAGTAGTCGGCAATATTTTACTTCTCGGGGACAATAAAATTGGCTAATATGGATCATATGCATTGCGCGAATTACTACAAGAAACCTTTTTTCCCAGTGAAAGACAGCTGAGTTGACGTTCAGAAAGAAACATAGTGTGACCTAGATGTATTGGCCTGAAGACGATGCATGAACACAATCAGTACGTTCTACTACGGATCAACGACCGCTGTCGCTTAACCATCAATTCCAGCCACATATGATGTACTAACAATGCAACACAAATATACAGGCCACGCTATGTTTAGTGAAGGCATACGTCTTGAATCTAAGTTAATATTGTATTCTTCAGATGAAAAAAGAAGCGACTTTGATAGTTCAGGCTTGCAAGGAGCCATTCGGGAAAGTTATCAGAATAATCTAAAAAAAGGCTACATTTGACAACGGGCTAGCACTTCACGTGGTGAATCTGTATACATCTCCGATGTTGTACACGACTCGAAGTCGCATTTTAGGTGCGTTAGAAGGACTCCAGAATCGCATCCTTCTGTCAGACTAAACTGAATTAAAGAAATATATTTTGTGCTGATCATCATAGCAGAGTTAATAAATTGGTTAGAAGTGGCATATTGGATCGGATTTCAATGTCAGACTCTACCAAATTCTTACTGACTTTTTTTTCTTAGTATCTATGTTTCATAGAATACGCTTTTGAGACATTTCATAAGATATGACACAAAGTTTTATTTGAACTGCAAGAGAGACTCGATTTATTTGGGAAAGATATTAGAATATTCCGGAATGTTTTTTGGGGGGAGCGGGGTGGCAGGGGGGGGAACCGCCTGAATACAAGAATACAGGGCGGGGCGTAAGACGGCATCCTCTAACCGGATTTATTTAACCTATACAATGATCATAAGATAACCGAAAGCATTTGATAAGGTACGATGCAAAAACGAGGGAATCCTCTTTAAAAATTAAACTATATATGAAATTAAACTATACAAGAGTCGAAGAATTTCTACTCTCCGAATCTCTCTCTCTCTCTCTCTCTCTCACACACACACACACACACACACACACTCGCTCGCTATCACTGTGTATTATTATCTATCTATCCGCTTCACTCCCCGTCTCTTTCTCTTTGCTTATTCTTCTGTTTTTGTCGCTGTCCATCTCTCTATTTCTTTCTTTCTTTCTTTCTTTCTTTCTTTCTTTCTTTCTTTCTTTCTTTCTTTCTTTCTTTCTTTCTGCCTGCCTGCCTGCCTGCCTGCCTCTCACTCTCTCTCTCTTTCTCTTTCGCTCTCTCTCTCTCTCTCTTTCGCTTTCTCTCTCTCTTTCTCTCACTCTCTCTCTCTCTCTTTCGCTCGCTCTCTGTTTCACTATCTATCTATCTGCTTCACTTCCGGTATCTCTTAAAAGCTATTCTTCTGTTTTTTGTCGCTGTCCATCTCTCTATTTCTTTCTTTCTTTCTTTCTTTTCTTTCTTTCTTTTCTTTCTTTCTTTCTTTCTTTCTTTCTGCCTGCCTGCCTGCCTCTCTCTCTCTCTCTCTCTTTCGCTCTCTCTCTCTCTCTCTCTTTCGCTTTCTCTCTCTCTTTCGCTCGCTCTCTGTTTCACTATCTATCTATCTGCTTCACTTCCGGTATCTCTTTCTTGGCTATTCTTCTGTTTTTGTCGCTGTCCATCTCTCTATTTCTTTCTTTCTTTCTTTCTTTCTTTCTTTCTTTCTTCCTGCCTGCCTCTCTCTCTCTCTCTCTTTCTCTTTCGCTCTCTCTCTCTCTCTCTCTCTTTCGCTTTCTCTCTCTCTTTCTCTCACTCTCTCTCTCTCTCTTTCGCTCGCTCTCTGTTTCACTATCTATCTATCTGCTTCACTTCCGGTATCTCTTTCTTGGCTATTCTTCTTTTTTTTGTCGCTGTCCATCTCTCTATTTCTTTCTTTCTTTCTTTCTTTCTTTCTTTCTTTCTTTCTTTCTTTCTTTCTTTCTTTCTTTCTGCCTGCCTGCCTCTCTCTCTCTCTTTCTCTTTCGCTCGCTCTCTCTCTCTCTCTTTCGCTTTCTCTCTCTCTTTCTCTCACTCTCTCTCTCTCTCTTTCGCTCGCTCTCTGTTTCACTATCTATCTATCTGCTTCACTTCCGGTATCTCTTTCTTGGCTATTCTTCTGTTTTTGTCGCTGTCCATCTCTCTATTTCTTTCTTTCTTTCTTTCTTTCTTTCTCTCTCTCTCTTTCTCTTTCGCTCGCTCTCTCTCTCTCTCTTTCGCTTTCTCTCTCTCTTTCTCTTTCGCTCTCTCTCTCTCTCTCTCTCTCTCTCTCTCTCTCTCTCTCTCTCTCTCTCTCTCTCTCTCTCTTTCGCTCTCTGTTTCACTATTTATCTGCTTCACTTCCGGTATCTCTTTCTTGGCTATTTTTCTGTTTCTGTCGCTGTCCTTCTACCTACCTCTTTCTCTCTGCCCCTCACTCTCTTGTCATTTTCTGCCCCTGAGTGTGTGTGTGGGGGGCCATTTTACGTAATCAATAAAGATCAAAGTGTGTTCAAACCCATTACAAGATAGGCGATAATGACGTCGATCGAGACAAAAATGCCTAAACCTGTTGCCGTTGTCTTCAAAGATTTGTAGATGCAAACGATGGGCGTGTATAAATGTCATTGAGGCGCGAGGGAAAAGTGAAAATGTCACCAGTGTTGAAGGTGAGATGCTGCTCTGACCTTTTAAGAGACAGACAAATGACCGATGGGCTGTAAAAAGGGGTGGGACCGTCGCCGGGATTGTTTTGATCATTGCCGTTGTTTTGTCCCTCATTTTTCATTGACCACTGAAAGTGACTGAGCAGTTAATGCTCTCCTGTCTACTTTCACTTTCACTTTCTCGCAATTACTTTCTACTTCTACACGAAAATCAATCGACCACTGCAGTCTACTAACATAATCATTATTTTCATTCACACGAATGTTACCACTAAAAATGATTCAGATTCAAAATCAAACTCACTACATTCCCCTATTTTTTATCTCTTTCTCCTGACACCCCACACACAATATATATATATATATATATATATATATATATATATATATATATATATATATATATATATTTCAATTAAAAAGGTGCAATTATAATTTATAAATTCATGAATCATTCATGCAAAAAAAAACAAATATAGAGGTTAATGATTTAAATCATCGCAAACAGTATAAATAAGATACACCAACCCCGAACCTATATATGAATGATATGATCCCTGTTTATAAATTCCAGTTGCATAAGGTCTTTTTAATTTTTTTACAAGCTTTCGTCTGTTCCTACAGACATCATCAGGTATGGAAGTAGATTTTGTTCTTGTTTTTACTTCTCGGTAATAAGACCGCACGTTCCAAAACAATAACACATTTCTCATAGCATTTTTTCGGATTACATCTCTATTTTCGTTGTCCTCT
>CAHIKZ030005451.1:2077500-2087500 GCA_903632075.3 Acanthosepion pharaonis
CTAATAGATTCTGTTTAGAATTTGAGATGCTGAATGTTTTCTGTCGTTTGACATGATATTCTTCATTTTTTGGATTCTTATAATGAATCTAGATGTTTTCGCTATTGAATCAGGCACAGCGCGTAAGAGAAATGATTCAATATTCTTTTACATGGAATTTTATACAATAGGCTTCTTTTGAATTTGAGAAATTGAAGTCTATCATGGATGAAGCCATGATCTTTATTTCGGATTATTGTCATAAATGCATTTTTCATCACCAATGAATATGTTTTCTGTGGCCAGCAAAAGAGAAAGAGTAATACTTCAACCCTGACCAATGATCATTTCCATGAGAATGGTTTTATCCAGAAGATTCTGTTTAGAATTTGAGATGTTAAAAGCTTCTCTGGATCGATCCAAGATTTCTTCATTTTGGATTCTTGTATTAAATCTATATTTCATCACCAGCTGCGTACAATATAAAGAGAAACACAACTGCTTCAACCCTGACCAATACTCTTTGCCATAAGAATAATTTTAGCCGATAGATTTCGTTTCGAATTAGATCGAGCCATGATCCTTTTTTGTTCTTTTTTTTTTTGTTGAATTCTTGTAATTAACATTTTTTTCATCACAAATAACAATCTTCTGCTTTAAGATAAAAAAAAAATATCGTAACTCCTTATAATGAATTCAGGCAGAAACTCGTTTTCTTAGCTTCTAAATTTTACTACTTAAACCTTTTGAATTATCTACTAGAGTTGACTGATAGCACAAATATTAAATAGTTTAGGAAGGTTAAGAGAGACTTGTAAGAGTTCTTTAACATTAACAATATGGCATTTTTAGAACATATAGGCACTAGTAACGAAAGATAGATTTATTACAAGAATCCAAACTGAAAAAAATAGTGCCTTGGTCCAGTGAAAGGAATCTACTGAGGAAAAGTTCTTTCCGATATTTGGTGCGATTGAAAGTCACTGGATCTACGCTATGTCACAATGTTACGTAATGTTTCTGCACATACACTTCCACAAACACACACCCACACAAACAAACATACATATATCTATTATTCGTCTTCTTCTTCTTCTTCTTCTTCTTCTTCTTCTTCTTCTTCTTCTTCTTCTATGTGACGTTTTTCCCGTGGTTTCTCAAGTAGCTCATTAACATTCGTCTTTTGCTATCTTCACTAATCTCTGTTCTAACAAGCTCGTTAGGTAGATTATTCACTGCTTTCCTCTGTACCTCTTGCTTTCAATGTCTTTTGAGCGTTAAATTCTTGTGCCCAAGAAATTTCAGCTGCCGTTTTCTGATTCCATGTATAAATGTCACTTTTTTTTGCCAATTTCCCGAAAACTTCCCCATTGCTCACATGTTCAGTCCATGGTATTCTCATTATTGTTCTGTAGAACAACATTTCAGTTACTTCACCTTTTTTTTTTCATCTGTAAGCATTCAACCCCATATAGAACCGATATTATATAACAGTTTGTAATTTGCATGTTGCGTTGTCCCGTTTTCCAACAACCATGCATTCTGTTATCTTACAAGTGATATTTGGTCCTTTCTTCTCGCTTTCCTTTACTGCCTTCTGTAGCAGTTCCTGTAGTTTATTTTCTCTCTACTATCAACACTGTGTCATCTTCATATCTAATGTTGTTACGAAGCGGCCACCAGTAATAAATCCTGATAGGACTCCTAAATCTCTCAGGATTGCTTCACTATAAAAGTTGAATAAGTCTGGCGAGAAGATACATCCTTGTCTTACGCCCCTTTCTTTTTTGTGTAATTACTGAATTCATTTTCTATCCCTAAGCAGGTGGGTTTCTTCCATTAATTTTCAAGGTTATCAGCTGGTGCGTACGCAAAAGTTCAGCTTCCTATTTACTCAGAACAAATATTCATAGTGTTATTTTAAATGAATTTCTAAAACAATATTTAGAGATTTTTTACATAGATTTATTCATTGAAGTATGTGCCATTTGGTTTCCACAATAATTTCACCATTCTCACCGACGTGACATGGCTTCCTTCTGACATTTCTGCAAATATTTTCATGGCAACCGTTTTGATGAACTTTTTTCCCTGGTGCCTCAACTATATGAATTTAAGCGTACTACTAGATTGACAATTAGGTCTCACCGTTTTACTGTTGAACTGACTAGATGCAACCGCCACTTCTACACTAATAGTTTATTTTCTCGTACTTCCCACCTGTGAATCTCCCTTCTGATTTCTTGCTTCCCTGACAACTACCATCTTCAAAGATTTAAACGCAATCTTCTGTCTTCTTGAACTCTGTTTCATTTTTGTCCTTCCCTCAATCCTCTCCAGTCTTATAATTCTCTTTCACTTTATGCTGTCTAGTGGCATTATCGCCTTGCTTGGGGTGAAACGATTGAAAAAAAAAGATCTTTGTGGCAGCTTCACAATTTGTTTAATTCGTTGTTTTTTTTTTAGTTTTTTTTTTATTTATTTATTTTTTTTTATTTTTTTTTTTTTTTTGCAGGTTTCCAGAGAATTGTTCTTCCCATTAAGAGAATTTTCTCGGGATCCAAATAAATGGTAATGAGAAGGTAAAAACTTAAATGAGTATGCCGAGAGTAGCAAGACATTCCAACTGTAGCAATTTCTGTCTGTTTTTGCAAAGAGTCGTAAGGAGTGTTGTAATCTCGATGGCAGACGACACCCACATCTGATTGGTCAATTTCGGATTCTTTTCATCGATTGCTGCTTTTAATTGGTCCGATTGTGAATTGAATACAACATCTGATTTTGCGAAAGGATCTCATAATGCGTAGTACCCTTACAGATACAAAGCATC
The DNA here is from genome assembly GCA_903632075.3 of Acanthosepion pharaonis. NCBI lineage: Eukaryota > Metazoa > Mollusca > Cephalopoda > Sepiida > Sepiidae > Acanthosepion > Acanthosepion pharaonis. The sequence continues at coordinate 2,080,310 of CAHIKZ030005451.1, forward strand.
AACTTCGAATGCAGACTGGATTTTGGAGCGGTTAATAATAATAATAATAATAATAATAATATAATTATAACAATAGCTAAGATGAATAAAGTAATCCAGTAATCCAGGAAATAAATTAATTCATTTAATTGGAATCCCAATCCATTATAAATCGAGGACATATTTTTCTATAATTTTGATATCTAAATATTTTTCATCTCTTGAAATTTTTACAGTTGAATTTTTTACTCAAAGTCTCAGTGAATTTTCCTCTTTTTTCTTAATCATTTCACCCAAAGCAAGGCACTAAAGCCACCAAGACGCAAGAAATTACTGAGTCTGAGAGAACATAGGAAAAAAAAGAAAACATTATTAAGGAGAGAGAACAATAAAAGAAAAAGAATTAAAAAGACAGAAGATAAGCAGTGACACTGCATTTACATTTTTGGAGATCAAAGTTGACAGGAAAGCAAGAAGCCGGAAAAGAGTTCCAAGGGTGAGAAATGTGAGAGGCAAAAAACTGTTAGCATAGAAATGACGGTCAATGTACCAAAGAGGGAAACTTATCAAAACAATTACCATGAAAATATTTATGGAAAATGAACAAGGAAGCGATTGGAAAGTAATTGAAGCTGAGATGCCAAACCAGAACCAATAATATTGCAGATTTTTCTCTGTATTTCATCAAGAATCCCTAAATACATATCAGAAGACCCAAACCATACGTGACAGCAATATTCAATACATAGATGAATGGTAGACTTAGAAATATGTAAGCTAGATTCTGTCGAGAAAAATGTCTAGCATGATGCAATAAGCCAACTTTCCTAGCAACAGATATGGAAATTGATTTAATATCATATTTCCACTTCGTGTCAGTGAAAAATATTAGCCTGAAAAGTCGCAAGAAGTCACTCTTCTGAACGTCAACTTCAACCAGACATAGTATAAATTGTTTTCCACTTTCATCTAAAATGTAATACAGAGTTGAAACGTCATTAAGGCTGTGAAGAAGAGAAAGGAGATTAAAAAACAGAATAACTGATGCCTATGAGAACTTCCAACTACGTTCGTAAGATAAACGAATTGGAATATACGCTATTTTTATCTCTTGTCGTAACGAACGTAAAGAAATCTCTTCAGAAAATCGTAGATATGAAATAAAAGGCGTCATCACGCAAAGATTCCACTTCTTTGCACGTCCCACTAAATAACCCCATATTTACATACTTCCAATCAGTGATATCAGGAACTGACAGCATCATTTCACTTGAAACGTTCTGACTACTTGCCCTGACCTAGACTAAACTTTAGAAGGCTCGTTACATGTATGAAAAGCTGTAAATTATGTCTGTTGTTAATGGCAGCAACTGAGCATGAAGTAGGAAGACTATTATTTCGGAAAATGAAGAAAATATCTTGAGTGCAAACAAATAGAAACGGGACTGCACTGGAAGAGGTGTCTTTTAGCGGAGTTACTATGACGTAAAATCAAACATTACACTGGCAGTGACCGGAAGTGGAAACGCCTCATCACGTTTCTTCTTCTTCTTCTTCTTCTTCTTCTTCTCCTCCTCCTCCTCCTTCTTCTTCTTCTTCTTCTAAATACTGCTATTGCGTTAAAAAACCATTCATGTTGAAGATTCAATCATCTTATACGTGTTCAGATCAGATGTAAAGTTAATCCTTCTTTAATATATTGTCTCAGTAAACATCGTTCCATTTATATATAGCGAGTAAAATAAATAATTTTTAAACCTATACCACATAAAATGTTAAACAAATCGAATTTTCTGTGACCAGAAATAATCTTTTTTTATATTAGCCTATATTAAGCACTCCAGATTATTCATTTTATACAAGTTTATAAATAGTTTAGTTTTCTATGTGAATTCATTGTAAATTGATATCATCACGGAAGTCAAAACAAAATAGGCTAGTTCCATGTGATTTCTGAAAGCGTAAAAAAATATGAAATTAGTAATCTGATGTCCATTTTCATATGTTACCATCGATTAAACACTCCAGATTACGAATTTCAAAAATCAATATTGATTAATTCTTTTTCTACGGCTGATCAACCCTTTCTGGATTATTTAAAGTGAGAAAATAGTTTGAGGTTGTAAGAATTTTTTGTATTATTCTAGATTAAGCAATCCAGATATAAAAAAAAAATATTAATTTTATAAAAGTTTATAAGAGCTTCAGTTTGCTATGTAAGTTCATTATAAATTGATATTATTACGGAAGCCAAAACAAAATATGTTGATACCAAGTGATTTCTTTAAAAAATATCAAACTAGTAATCTGGTGTTCCCTTTTCATATATTACTTTCGATTAAGCCCTCCAGATTACGAATTTAAAACAAAATGATTGATTCGTTTTCTGCGGCTTATCTATCAACCCTTTGTATGTTATTTAAAGCCCAAAAATATTTTTAGATTGCAAGTTGGGGGAGACAATAATGATTTACTGATACAAGTTTGACTAATTAACCCATATCTGGAGGAAAGAATATGTGGATTCATACCATTCCCAAGGATATTTATGCGTCAGTGAATATAACGGAAACAACTGGATTGGTACTCGACACTCCGATTTCCAACTTCGAGTGGTTATCCATTACAACACTCGCACATCCAATATATATATATATATATATATTATTTGCTCTGGATTTACATTAAGCTCTCTGGATTTTATCCTCCTTAGGTTTACTCATAAGGATTACCTAGTTTTTCATAAACTATATATATATATATATATATATATATATAATTTATTCGAAAATTATAACATAAATTATACATATATATATATATATATATATATATATATATATATATATATATATATATATATATATATATATATATATATATATATATATAATTTATTCGAAAATTATAACATAAATCTATTATACAATCACTAGAAAATAGCCATTTTGTTTCAACACTTCTGGTGTTTTATCGGGTGATCGTGTTGAATGTAGAATAAAGAGTTTTAAAAGGTTCAAATCGACCAAACACCATTCGATAGAGGAAACGCTGTTACCTAAGCTACAATGACCAATCAAAAACAAGTATATGAGAATTCAAAAAACTTAACAAAGAACCTTGGTTATAATTATTAATGCCTTAATGTTAGGCTTAGACTAAAATAAAAATCATTCTGATTAAAATTAACATTTACTATAAAATTGAAAATTAAAAATTACCAATTTTAAATTTAATCTGTATTCAGCTTAAATTATTCTAAAATTATTTAAGGAAGAATCTGAGGAATAAATGCGTATATTTTATTATTTATTTTGTTTTAATTGAAAGGTCAAAATCTCAGAATAAACGTTAATCTCATGGGGGATGTAAAGCTTCGTTACAACATACATTTATAGTAGTGATGTGGGCAGAGGAGGATGAAAGCAAACTATTAATTACTTAATATATGTGTTTGTATGCGTTTATGAATTTTGATCTACTAAGTCACATTTGATACCAGATTTCATTTAAGAATCAGGCGTGATGTCTGAAGCTGTATCTACTGCAAGAAAAGTTGGGTCACTGTGTCGTGCCAGAAGTTTTTTTTTTTTTCTCGTCAGTGTCCATCTTGCACCAACGTATGAAATTCGAATAAATTATAATTGCTCTACTCTGTATTGAGCACTATTTTAAAAATAGTATTTTTTGGTTATTGGAATTTATTCCGTATACACCAATCTATATATATATATATATATATATATATATATATATATATATATATATATATATATATATATATATATATTATCATTACTATTGTTATTATTATTATTATTATTAAATTTTCAAGATAATCAGTGATCGTATGGGAATCGGTATTTCAACGTGATATGGCGGTAAGCAATATATATATATATATATATATATATATATATATATATATATATATATATTATTATTATTATTATTATTATTATTAAATTTCAAGATAATCACGTCGTATAAATATATTTGTTTTGGGCTTCCGTAGTGGGGAGGATTTACATAGCAAATGAACCCACTATTAATTTTAATAAAATTTAATTTTACTTTTGATTTGGAGTGCATAATCTGTAGTAATATATAAAATTTATAATAATCTATATATAACTATAACAATCTATCAAATCTATAAAATCATCTATATAATCTATAATAATTTATATAATCTATATTATCTATAATAATAATGTAGCCTATGTAATCTATAATAAACTTTAATAATCTATAAAATGTATAATTATCTATATTAATATATATATAATTTTAATAATCTAAAAATCTATATAAACTATGTAATCTATAATCATCTATATATATAACTTATAAAATTTATATAATCTATAATAATCTATAAAATATATATATAATCTATAATATCTGTAATAATCTATATACTTTATAATACTCTATATTATATATAATAATCTATAAAAAATCAATATAACCTCTAATAGTCTATAAAATCTATATAATCTATAATAAATTATATAATCTATAATAAATTATATAATCCATATCATCTATAAAAAAAATGGTTACTTCTGGTTTCAGTGCTTATTGTACAACTTAACCAAATTTTCATATACAACATTTCGTAAGGTACAGGAAGAAATTGAACTGTCACCTGGTTACCTTAGTTATTTCAAAACGATGCCAGGCTTCAATTTTCAAGGAACATAATAACTACAATGCCTGGAAGCTAGGTAGACTGGTTGATCCTCAACCAATATTATCATTGTTAAGCGATCAATTTCGTTTGATCAAGAGGAATATTCTTTTTTTAGCGTGTAAACAATCATGTCTCACCACAGTTTCCTTCTCTTAGACTGGTTGCCACTCATGCCTACAAAGTCCAGTTTACTGTGCTATTTAACCCAGAGCAGGGGGAAAGAAGGAATGAAACCATGCCCCTTTCCAAAACAGAAATGGCATTTATCTACAGGACGTAGGCGATCACGGCTCTCCACACATCCCTTTTCTTTGTTATATGTGAATTTCCATGCATTCTTTGAAAAGATAGTGATGCGGAGACACTTTATTAATTTATCATAAATTATTCTAGGTGTGAGGGAGCGACTCTAATCTGACTAAGATGTGTCAATCCCCATATATATATATATATATATATATATATATATATATATATATGTGTGTGTGTGTGTGTGTGTGTGTGCGTGTGTGTGTGTGTGCGTGTGTGTATTCATTCTTTTAAACGTTTCACCAGAACCCAGGCGATGATGCCACTATGGTGAAAGGGGGTGGCTGGAAGTGAAAGAGAATGAGAGGACTTTAGCCTAAGGGATCGGAAGCCCAATCCTAAACAACAAACAAAGCATAAACTTCTACTCTTGTTCAAATAGGGAAGATTGTTGCTGTGCATATAGAATCAACAAAGGAAAATCATGCTCAATTCTGTGCATGCATTTGCAAGTAAATGTGCACGCATATTCACGTGTGCATATTTGACAGCACATACGCGTTTGTCCGAAGTTGGACATTCTGAATTCATCTACTTATGCGAGCATTTTCGCACCAGTCTAGATGCTCATCCATGCGCCCGCACCTGTGTAATGCGCTTGAGTTCGCCGATGTTATCCCGTTGCGTTTTGCAAATAGCTGGAAAACCGCGTACACAAATATGTTCATACAAATTTATATTCACATGAATGCATTTTTCATTCTGCGCATGCGTACCTACCTTGTTTCCGCCTTGTTTCACGCATCTTCACAGCTTCATACTTATTCCATGCTTACTTTGTGCCACCGTATTCACTCCAGATAATATCCATCATTCAATTAAGGTAACTAAGCAGTCGGTCATGTAATTTTCCATTGAAGAAACGGTTGTTTCAACGGTTCCATTGTTTTCTATACACATTTGGACGAGATAATATAGTCGAACATCAACTTTATCTCCTGCATTGAGAATATGTCGATATTATGGAAGTTAGAAAGGTTGCGTGTTTGTGTGTATTTTAGGCGAAGGTACGTGTTCAATATGTAAACGAATAAGATAGAAGCATACCAAAACTTGAGTTTCTGCTACAGACGTTTATTCCTTTCATGGTGACTGTAGTGAAATAAAGTTCTCAATGGCTCTTGGGTATGTTTGTTTTTTTTTTTTTTTTTTTTTTTGGTCCAGAAGTAAGTTAGGATAATACTGGGTAAAATGGTCGAACTCAAGTCAGCTTTGCGCTGAGTTGGAACGACCAATTCATTTACTTCATGAGTAAGGCTGCAGAAACACGTCCGATCGCTGTTGTTGGAAAGTCAAAAAAAGAGAAAGATTCTTTCCTTTCCAGAAGTGGGATTATAAAATCGTGCATGTGAACAAGAACCTTATCCGGTTTCGTTATTACTTGCATCATGGGAAAATTAATTTCTTTTTTCTTTTCTTTTTTTCTTTAAAATTATTTTTTTTTATTCATTTTCTCATAATATATCCCCATTCAGAAGCTGAGCTCTACAAATGTATTATTTATTTGAAATAGATTAACTCATTTTCCGCTGGAAAACGTAACACGTCAAAAAGTCATCTTCTTTTGCAACGATGATACCTAACCAAATATAAGAAACTTCGTCTTAAAGAATGAACGTTTCTTTTAGGCATTCTTTTAAGATCTCTTCACTAATCTCTGAGATGAGTAGTTATGCTTAAAGTACATTATTTACATTCGGACTAATAGCCTCGTCTTCTCTTTTATTATCCAAACATATCCGCCGTTATGACCTCATCCCTTCTTCAGATGTTTGTCCAACCTTGTAAACTTGAGCGGAATTCGAAATGAACACTTTATTTAATCTACGGGTGTAGATTGTTCCCATCACAGTTCATGCCGAGGGATATCTTCGCGCTGTTTTCCCTTAGTCTCTACAGAAGTGGTTCTTGACCATTTTATTTTACCATGGAGCACTTTTACTCTTAATTGTTGTGGGATGGACCCCCATTACTATTCGATTAAAAAAAATTTATTAATAGATACTTTTATGAATTGTATTATAAACTAGTAAATGCATATGCTTTGTTTCGAAGTAAAACTAATTTAATTAAAATAAACTTGTATTTAACAACTAAATTCTGTGGAACATTAAATAAATTAACTATTTTTAAGTGGACCCCAGTAAGGTTACATGGACCCCCACCCCGAGTTCATAAGGACTCCCGATTGAGAACCATTGCTCAAC
>CAHIKZ030005451.1:2092500-2095000 GCA_903632075.3 Acanthosepion pharaonis
CGTCTAGTTACGGAAATGTGACTAAACAGTGACGACGAAAAGTGTTACACACAAATATGAAAGCACAGAGAAACAGCGAAATATGCCTTGCGGAAAATAAGCAAAGAATTAAGAGACGCGAAAATGTCCCGAAAACACACAGAAAACAGTACTGGAATATTGTCTCATATCTAATCTATATGGCAGTGAATTTTGGACAATCCACTACAACTAATAAATAAGAAGATGAATAACAGGCTTGAATCGACCGAGATGTGGTTCTACCGAAAAATTTTAAGAATACGATGGAAGGTATGTGTAAGCAACGAGGGAGTTTTACGAAAAACAAGAACTGCAAGGAAATTAATTCGTCTTCGTCTTTTTCTTCTAAATGTAGTCTTCCTTCAGGACGTTGTCGATCATGGCGCTCCGCAATTTCCCGTCCTTTGTAGCTCTTAATATCTTTTGCTTTCTTGCCTCCAAGCCCTGCTCCGTCATTCATTTACTCAGGCTCCCCAGGTAACTTACACAACGCTTTTTTCTGCCTCTCTTACCTTCAATTTGTCCCGTGACTGCTCAATTTTCCAGGCTCTCTTTCCTCATTATGTGCACCAGAAATTACAACTGTCTATTCCTTATGTTAAATATAATTGTCCTTTTTGTTTCCATTGTCTCTCTAACTTTGCCGTTGCTTACATGTTCGGTCCATGGCATTCTCGGCATCTTTTCTGTGAGGCCACATTTCTGTTGCTTCATTTCTCTTCTTCATCTGAGAGGAGATTGTCCAGCATACATTGCCATTTAGGAGGACTGATATTATATAACAGTTCAGCAAGCTTTTCTTTGTTTCTAACGATAATTTTCTGTTTTTTAATACTTTGCTCAACTTTTGGAAGACATCTTCCGCTATCCCGAGATCTACCTTAATCAACTGAGTCAGGTTGTGACACAAGCTCGGTTTTTAACGTCGGGACTCGAGTGTTTCCACTCGGGCCGCTGGTCTAAGCTGGTATAATCTTGTCTAAGCTGGTCAAAGCCTGTCTAAGCTAGTCATAGCCGGTCATACCACCGCTACGTAACAGATGTTACGCAACGGTGGCAGGGATGCAAGGGAGAAGAGAAGACTTCCGAAACGGAACAGATACTACATCTACAGCATCCATGCAGGGGAAAAAATCCTCACCTACCCCTCCTAATCCCTCCGACAAAATCCGGAAGTCCCAATGCGCCTTCGAATTTCCGTGTTGCACTTTCCGTCCTCTTTCAGTTCTTTCAGTTCGTTTCCCAGATATTTAAATTGTTGCCCTTGTTTGATTTCAGTATCTCTGATTTGTAATTTGCATATTGTCATTTTGCTAACAAATCATGCATTCAGTCTTCTTTCAATTAGTCCTTTCTTCTCGGTTTTATTCACTTTTACTGGTATTAAAATGTGACAGACTAAATTTCTAGAACACATCAGAAAAAGAAGCTTGGAGAATTCAACACACACAGGACATAATAAAATCAAAAGACGCAGGTGAAACCAAGAGTAACCTACTTAACGATATTGCCTGAATGAATACTACTACACTGTCAAAAAGGCAAATAATATTTAAAGGACAAAAATTACAATGCCTCTTTTGTCTCTGCATGTGGCTTGCGCATGCGTGTAAAGCTGCACTTAGCGGAGTGGAGATTATGAGCATAAAACTTCGTTGATGTATTTAAATATTTTACTACAACAAATGTAAACCTTCATATTTCTTTAAAATGAAAAAAACTCGGGTTTATTTGTATAACACATGCAAGATCAAATGTTCAGCCATGTTGGTTGTATCTTTGAACAGGCCTGTTAAAATGCATAATATTTCAAAGAATCTTTAAACGCATTAACATATCAAGGAATCCTTTTAGCAACGGCTTCATCTATACAAAAGAAACATTTTGATTACTGTAACAGTATTGGAACTCCGAATTTCAGACATCTTTTTCTAAGACAGTTGTTTTCTGGATGATTGTTAGAGAAAATTACGATATGCACGGTGACGAACGTAAAATGAAGAGTACATTCATGAATGTCCCGGCTAGCTTGACCGAATAAAATATAAAACTGCACCGAATTATTTAAAAATGTAAAAAAGAAATAATAAAAACTTTATTATTATTATTATTATTATTATAAACATTCGACAAATATTTCAATTTTTCCAATTTTTTTTCAATTTTTCTCTCATGATCAGTTCTATGTAACTGTGTCCATAGTAGGAAATTTAAGTGGGCTTAATATAATTACAAAAGGAACTTTAGAAAAAAGATGTCTTACTGAAAATGTTGTTTATAGAGATAAGAGAGTTTCTGTGACAACTTCAGTCAGTTATGTGTCTGTTGTGGTAGGATCCACCTAATTTGCATAGTGGAGTACCGACCATATAAATATGGTTGGTACCGGGAAGAGAGGAGAGGAATCAAGAGATTCAATCCAGAGACTCTGCCCGACTGCGACTACTTCAACAATGGCGACGAGGATGAGATTCCATTG
>CAHIKZ030005451.1:2100000-2198740 GCA_903632075.3 Acanthosepion pharaonis
AATGTCACCTGTCTCTTTCTCATTCTACGATTGCCGTCTCATAAATTACAATTTTCAAATCCTAACCAATGCATTTTGAACACAAGGATCGAAAAGAAATTCGCTACTGATGTGCTAAAGATTACTCATTCGTATCTTTACATTTTCTCTCGTAATCAAGAAAACGGCTTACGGCTATATCACGCTTAGACATTTGGGTTCCTCGGCGTGGTGTAATATTTAGCAAGCTTGTCTCGCTAGATCAGTTAGGACTGAAAAGTGAGTTCGATCCTCACTAGGTACCCCATACTTTCGGCTTTGTACCACATCTAAGGTACGCTTAGAAAATCATTATCACGTTAAGACACCTGTTCTCGTACGATCACCGAAGTTAAACAACGTCAAGCCGGGTCAGTACCTAAATGGGTATTGGTAATACAGGGTGCTGTAAGTTTGTATGCGTGGGTGGTGTAATACGCTTACGGTCAAATAACGTTCAAAAACCGTTCCCGTAGGATCACCGAAGTTAAGCAAGGTCGAGACTGGTCGAGACCTAGATGGGTGACCGCTTGGAAATACTAGTTGCTGTAAGCTTGGGTGTGCAGGTTGTGTCATTGCTAACGGTACGGGATTGGTAATCGGAGAGCCGAGTTCTAATCAACCTCTTTCCCTCTCAGCTATGGGTTAATTAGTAAGACTTGTATCAGTAAATCATTATTATCTCCAAAAATATTCTTCGAAACTATAAATATTTTCTGGCTTTAGATAATCTGCTAAGCCGGAAAACAAAACAAATTAATCAATCAATGAAGAACAAATAAAGAATGATATGCAGCAAGGCGTCCATAAATTGTCAAAGAATTCATAAATTCAACTGATTGAAATAGATGACGACAAACAAATTGCCTGTTTTATTTGCGAACAAAAGAAAAGGAATAAAAAAAAAGCAGCTTCGATGCATCAGATCTGTAAATATAGAAATCCGAAATCGTTTCTTCGATCGACTTTCTCGCTCGAATGAAAGGTTGTCGTTTCTGACAATATCACTTCCTTGAGATATTCAACGAGAGTGACCTAAAAATAATCTCCTTTTAAAATAATATACATGCATATACCTGCCTATATATGCGAGAAAAGAGTGACACGTGCATATTAATACTAAAATGTATTGACATATACCGCATCAGATTTTAAAATAGACAAGTAACTATAACGTTGCATATGCCCCAACATTCTTTATCAATGCATTCATGTTTTTTTTATATCTACTTGCGTATCTTTATTTCTAAAAGATAGATAGATAGATAGATAGATAGATAGATAGATAGATAGATAGTACACAGATTTGCAAGTATACTATCTCATATTAATCTTCTATATGTACATAGGTACGTCTTTATTTTTGAATAGATAGACAGACAAATATATATATGTAGATAGATAGATAGATAGTACATAGGTCTGCAAGTATAGTTTCATATATTAATCTTCATGTACATAGGTACGTGCTTCGACGCAGACAGATGCACATACATATGAAAATATATATTATATATATATATATATATATATATATATATATATATATATATATATATATATATATATTTAAATAGGTTTGAAACGGTACAAAAGCGTATTAAGGCATTAAAATTAGAAATTTTGTATTGTAGGCCATGATAAGTTTAAAATAAAAAAACACACACCAGTCGACCGGTTTCGTCCCCTCTCGTCAGAACTGTTAACGGGGAATTAAGATTATGCGGTTGGACGTTAGAATTAAACAACATGTACCTGCTATAATACTGAATAAAAAATTTTCTTTGTCCGATACCATTCGTAACACGTATGGGTCTTCGATTGCGAATCATTTTATAAAGAATCCAACTTGTGCGATGGATTTCAGTGTGAACTGGTTTTCTGTTTTGGCCAGTTCGCACTCACTTTTCCATCTTAAGGTGTTGGAGTCGCTTTACATCAGGTCCAGGCAACCTGCTATTTGCAAACAAAGAGATTGTTTGCTTGGACTTGCTGTTCTGCGCTTCTAGCAGCTTGGTTGGTATAATTTTTTTTTCCTTCCCTTTCCATTCATTCATGTCACCCATGACAGACTTTTTTCTTTTCCTCATAATCTTAATTCCTGCTGGTATGACACATCTCCTTCCTGTTAAATGAATGTTAAATGGTTTGAACAATGTTCTCGACTTGTATTTTCATCGTTCCTGCCACAATCAGCAAAGGTGAACCAGAATTGTAACCTTGCAACAGGATAACCGAGGGTTGGGTCTGTGTATCGAAGACGAATACACTATGGAAGGTCTCCATTGCACACGCAAATAGCAGTCGTTTTCATGTTAGCAGAAGCTTCTCTCATCAATAAATAGTACACAGCACCATTCGATGCTTCATATGACCCTCTCGTAACATCAGTCGTAACGGTCATGACAGCGTTGTAGCATAAATGGAAGTTTGGCTAGAGGAATACGTAATGTTGCTGTAAACAGTAATCCTCCTTGGTCTTTTGAACAGGAGTAGTGGTTTATGCCTTGTTTCCTGTTTAGGGTTGGGTTTCCAGTTCCTTCTAAAGTCTTCTTCAAGTCGATACTTCTGACATCTCCACCAAAACTTTGAAATTTTATTTACTATTTTTTCCTCAATAGGATTAGACAGGTTTGCCTATCGTCTGATCCACACGTCTTTCCGATCTTTTGAGTATGAGTAGAGGTTTATTCATTTTCCCTGATTAGGATTGGGTTTCCAGATCAATCGAAAGATTTTGTCGTTCTCTTTCAGTCCTTTGCATCTTAGTGGCATTATCACCTTGCTTGGAGGTGAACTGAATAAAAAAAAATATCTGTTTGCTCTCCTGGAGCTGTAATTGTTTTGATGTGTGCCACTGCTTTTCTTATAATGTGTCGATCTTGGCAAGCATCTGTAATTTGATCTATGTTCATTTCACCACTGCTGCCGATATCGAGGTGCCACCAACGTGTCACGTCAAACATGCACAATAATTCCACGAAATAAAAACCTGAAATCTAGAATCTGACACGTTTCAAATGGCTTTAAAAGAGAAAGCGCTTCTACGTGGCATGGCATTTGTGTGAACTGGGCTTTTTCACCACACTGAAACTTATCGTCAGTAAGCATCACCCTCTAACGATCAAAGACAGTGCACCGGTATAAGTGTAACTACATCCCAAAACGAAGTAGCACCACATCGCATGCATCACCCCTAGCATGCATATACACTTCTTTTTCTATGTGAGGTGTTCCTTCAGGATATGGGCGATCATGGCTGTCCACAGCTTCCTATACTTTGTGACCCATAACAATGTTTCTCTCTTTGCCAAGTCTCACGCCCCACGTACCCCCGTTCCACCATCTATTTACATGCTGCTTTCCCCTATTTCTCTTGCCCTCGATATTTCCTGTGTGTTTTAAGTTTACCAAACTCTCTTTCCTCATTATTTGTCCAAGAAATTTAAGCGGTTTCTTTCTGATTTTGAGTATAAGTGTTCTTTTTGCTGACATTGTCTTTAAGACTTCTTTGTTTACTTATTAGCTTTAAACGCAATCGTCAGGCGTTTAAGCATGAAACAGTCTGTCGCCGCTGGGTGTTGATCTCAAAGACAATTTTTATATTTATATACACTCTATCCTTGATATCGAGCACTTTAACCCATAAATATAACATACTTTTAAACTATATTTTTATCATATACATTTTATTCATATATATAAATGTGTGTGTGTGTGCGTGTGTGTGTTGATAAATATACATATTATCCCTACCCGGTAACACGATTCGAATTGTCATTCAGAACGCAATCTTCAGATGTTGAGCATAGATAGGCTGTTACGTAATTTAAATTTTAATAAAAAAAATATCTGGTTACCGCAACGTTGGCAGAGTCATATATTATACGGGGACTACAGCTTTTATCTAAAAATATATATTTAGCATTTATAATGAACGGGACTTATATATATATATATATATATATGTGTGTGTGTGTGTGTGTGTGTGCGCGCGTGTGTAAAAATTACTTTAGAGTTGAGAATATTAATTTATTTTATATTAAGCATAGAGGGAGAATACAGGCTCTTTTTTTAAAAAAACACAAAAAATATTTTACATTTAAAATTAATCTAGATCAACGTATTTCAGCAGATATTTCTTTTTATGCCTACATGTAACAATCAATTTATTTCTTTTGTTTAATAAGCTAAGGTTATTTAAGCGTCTTAAGATAACTAATTTTTCAAGAAAGTATAAATTACATATATCGTCTTTTCCGCTGTAAGATCGGCTACAATATCCCACTTAAGCTTTAGTTACAATATTCCACGTAATAATGGGTCTATTGCCATCATTCTTTAATTGCCAGAAAATGTTTAGAGGGGGCAGTGCTGTTTATGTATTTTGTATTGCCTAAAGTCATTCGATGGTGGTAGAAACGAAATTTCCAAGGATTTTCAGTGGAGCCAAAATAAAATTTGGCATCATTACCGGAGTGTACGCTAGCTTGGTATACAATATTATAAGTCAGACATTGGCCGTTTAAGGAACAGACCATATTTTTCGGCAGTTGCATCTTTGTTGGACATGTATCTGTTTAATATAATATTGTCATGTTGGGATATAGATTTATCGATGTTATTAACGCAGCTATAGATAATCTTGACATTATTTTTTGTTAAAAATCTTTTTTTAGTGTTGGTGAATTATTAAAGTGCTTATGAATTAAATTTAGGAAAATTCTTCCGTCATTCATTTGAACATTATGATTAAAAGATGGATTAAACCATATAATGTTATGTCTACGGGTTTCTGTTTATTTTTCCTTTTTTTTTTTCTAAATCCTCTAAATTTACTCTATGGTTGCTAAGTTGTAAAGCTTTTATATATTTAATTTTATTATCAAATATTTTCTTATTGTTGGAGTTGGTAGACTAATTCGGACTGATTTATCTATATTATCTAGAATGTTATGAGGGTGGTTTGATTCTTTACTGATGTATCTATGGTTATATGGCTCATTGGTATATAGTTCGTATTAACTATTATTACAAACCATATACCAAGTATCTTACTTTGTATGGGGTAAGTAAATGCTGGACATTTATATTTGAATCATCCCATATGATCCTATTCTTGCTTCGGAATAGTAAATATTAGTCATATATATTAGAGTCCCTCAGAATTTTCGGTGGGATTTTATCCCTCTGCAAGGAATCCAGCCGACGTATTGTAGGCACCACCGAAAGGGCTCTTAAAAACTTCTTTTTTTCGATTATGAAAGTCTGTATAGAGATAATGTAAAATGCACAGAATATCACTGCTCATTAATTTCTATTAGAAATCCAAAGAAGAATCTGCCATGTTATTAGTCCAGATCTGGAATCTTGGCTTCATTCACTTTTCAAGCGTCATAATGCCGCTTCCCAGTGCCTTTTCTATAAATACTTTCATGATAATTGATCTGATGAATGTTCCTATATAGTACTTTTGTACTAGCATCGTTCGTTTTTACAGACTAGTTGAAGTCTCGCCACGCGCCAGACGTGCTTTTGACGCGCTACTAAGGATTCACGTTATTATTTTTGGTCGACAAAGAACGGTTAGGTTTGTGCTTAATTTTTCTTACATTTTTGGTTTGTTCGTTTTTTATTATTTTTTGAGATTTTTTTAATTTTCTTTTTCCTATAATTTTTTCTCCCTCCTCGACTATAAGTCGTGTTTTTTTTTTCTAGTGTATCATTTTTAATTTCACTAGTTTATTTATTCAACCGTATTTTTCTTGTAATTTTAGTTTTTCTTTGTTTCCTAACACCCGAAGCTAAATTTCTTAATTTTACCATATTTCTTTTTGCATTTTAGCTTAAACATTTTCTTTAATCATTTTTGTTTAATCTTTCACGATCGCTCGAGAGGTGTTTCTTGGTTAGTGAAGAAGTCTTTGAATCCAGCGTGTGCTCTTGTCTTCGCGGACCCGGCAGGCAGTCTTCGCGTACTTGATGTCACCATAAAGGATAAGTCTTTTCGTCTCATTGAGGTTTATGTGCCCAATGCACATGCTGAGCGACCTGGTTTGTTTCGGCTAATCGAGCCGTTTTAGACGACATCTCATCGGGTAGATTCAGAGGGGGATTGCAATGCAGATGTAAAGGCATTTCGGGACTTTATCGACAAGTTTGAACTTGTCAATAAGTGTCGTAATGAACACTCCCGGGGGCTAGTATGGACTTGGACTAATAGGGGCTGCTCAGCTTTGGTGGTACTTTCTAGTTCTTCGACTTTTTATCTCTTATCTGAGAGTCTAAAAAGGGCTCTTCGGTTGTCCAAGTTTTCATTCCATAGTTTACACGGATCATAGACTCGTCAAGATTCGTGAAAACTTAGATAAGGCTCAGGTTAAGATGGCTGGCTACTGGAAATTAAACGCATCAATATTTGGTGAGAGAGATTTCTCTTGATGCTAATTGAATGCAGGAATTGACGGGTCTGTGTTTGGAAATATGTGGTGGGATAAATCCAATGCTGCTGATTATAGTCGTCGACTCAATCGAGTTAGATTAGCAGCGCAAACGGCATGTGAGATAAAAGTAGACCAGGCGATTAAATCCCGTGATAGCGGGTAAATAGCCTTATATATATATATATGGCCGCTGAATTGGGTGCAGAGCAAATTAGAAACGCATCCAATAGGCATATCGCGTGCGTCGCGTTCTCGGATAATCGGACCGTATTAACAAACGCGGGATTATATGTGAGGCTTTTCGTGACTACTTTCATGATCTGTTCACCAGATGAAAGATTTTAGCCAAGGTCCTAGCCAGCCGTTTGTAGGCTCTCGCCTCTAGTCTGATTAGCTCAGAACAGACTTGTGCTGTGAAAGACAGGACTACTCAGGACAACCTTCAAGTTAACTGTGAAACCGCTCTGATCAATTTAGATCAGGCATTCGAAAGGATTGACAATCGATTTCTAGAGGCTGTCCTTTCCACAGCTGCCTTCGGGCTGTTCTTTTGCACCCGGATCCCACTTCAGCATACGTCCCTTGATGCGCTGGTGAAAGTGATTGGGGTTCGATCGGAGCAGTATGTATTGTTCTGCTTCCTAGTCGTTATGAGAGATGTGATATGGACGAGGCGAATTTTACCACATCCCAACTGATCTTGTACTTTAAGCATTAGCTTAAAGTCAAGATTAGGACAGAAAGGCGACAACTCCCTTCATCAAAATTTGGCAAAAAGTTGATGAGTCTTGCGTGTCTGTGTCAAGTAAAAGGAGCTAACTTGGAGTGGTATTTTGATGCCGGTCAGAAACATAGGCAACCCCGACCAAAATAGGCTATTTTAGGTTTGTTCTATCCTTAGTTTCTTCCATCAAGTTAACTAGCTAGTGGATGTATGCTCATTGGCCTCTTTTATTTCTGTCCTCACTTTCTTTAGTTTAATCCACCCTCCCCTTCCCGTTAGGGGACAAAGATGTCAGTTCTCTGGTAGATGAAGGACGCTTTTCGTTTTCGAGTCTGTATTTCGTATTTGTTTTTGTGTCTGGATGAGTGTGTCTTTAAGTGAGTGTTTGGCCGAATGATTGTCCTTAATTACCCCGTCCCGTAATAAGTTCTTCCAGTTAACAGATTTTTTTTTGCCCCGATTAATAAATTGAGTTGGGGGAGTTATTACTAACACTATTTTGTTTAGTTCTTTGTATATGTATTCACTGTAAATATTCATTAGAGTTTCATTTTTAAAATGTTGTTATTTTTATTTTCCCACACCCGACAAACTGCACATATTTGAAACTAGTTAGGACTACATAGAGACTTTGAGGTATTATGGTGACGGCTGTAATATGAATGGTAAGAATATTTGTTTTTGTGTAAGGGTTACTGTGGTATGTCTGGGTCAGTAATCATGGCTAGCTAAGTTTAAGACAGATTGAAAACCAGCCTTCCCCTATCATCCCGTTTGGCCTTGTGCCACATTTTTGTATTATAACAAAATAAATATTACTTTCGTCTATAGTACCTAGACTATATAAATTAAAGCGCGGTACTAGATTGGCAACAAGATCTCATCATTTTACAGATGAAATGGTTAAATGTAACCGTAAGTTCTATGCTAACAGTTTCTTCTCACTTATGGAACTTCTAGCTTCTTACTTCCCAGCCAAAAGTCTTCAAAACTTTAAATGCAATGTCTTACGTTATCTTTTCTCTCTTCTTAATTCTTTTTCTTTTATTAATCCCTCTCCTTAATCGTGGTTTTTGTTTCTCATATTCTTCAATGCTCAGTAACTCCTTGCGTCTTGGTGGCTTTATTGTCTTGTTTGGTGTGAAATGATTAAAAAAATATAGGTGCTTTGATTACAGTATGAATCACTAACCAGTGCCAAGTACTAACAAATACTGATTCCAATTTAAACAGTCAATTCCTCGAATTCCTTTGATGCAGAACAGAAATCAGTAAATTTTTAAAATTTTTTGCATGAACACGCATATATATATATATATATATATATATATATATATATATATATATATATTCTTCATCGTCTCTGTCAGTACATTCCGTGTTTTCTGTCTTTCTTCTCGCCTTATTTTTTTTCTTTCCTTCCTTCTTTCTTTCTTTCTTTCTTTCTTAGCGTGTCCTCCTTTCTTGTCTCCGTTCCTCCTTTCCTTCATTTTTCTTCCTTTATCTTTTCTTTTTTTTTTTTTGCTAACCTTCGTGTCTTCTTACCTTTCTTTTTTTTTCACCGCCCCTTTTTCTTTCTTTCCTTTCTTCATCTTCATTATTCCCTTCTCCCCATAATAGGGTTCTTTCGCATATTTTCTAACACTCAGTAACCCCCTTGCGTCCTAGTGACTTTAATGCCTTGCTTGAAGTGAAATGATTAAAAAAAAAAAATGTATACTCTGTCAAGCTTTTCTTCCTGCTGCCTCGACTACATGAATTTAAGCGTGCTACTAGACTGGCATCTTGGTTCCAACCTTTTACTGTTAAAATATCAAAATGCAACCGCCACTTCTACTCCAACATTTTCTTTTCTCGCACTTCCCACTTGTGGAACTACCTTCCGTTTACTTGCTTCCCTGATAACTACAATATTCAAAAATTTAAATGCAGCATCAATCGCCATCTTCGCTGTCTTCTTAAATCCAGTTTATCTTTTGTCCTTTCTTCAATCCTCCTTTTTCTCAGTCTTCTCTTTCACTTTCACTCCCTGTGAAATAGTGGCATTCCCGCCTTGCTTGAGGTGAAATGATTTTTGAAAAATACCTTACCAAATAAATAAATAAATAAACCTCGCTGCAATAGATCTAGTATTTTACTGACGAAAGATAATAAATGAATATCCCAAAATCTGAAAACATATTTTTAAGGGGTCCTGGAACAGATCGAGAAATTTTCAGCAGCCCTTCATATATATTATTACGAATATGCAAGTATACACAATGTACGCTTGCAGTTATGAATATTTTCAGATCTCATTTGCTATATTTATTCTATACATACGTATTTACATATTAATGATATCCTATAATGTGCGTGTGTGTATGTGTGTGTGTGTGTGAGAGAGAGAGAGAGAGAGAGAGAGAGAGAGATTCATGGACGTACGTCGGAAAATATATATTTCCATATGAGTTGAGAAGGACATTGAAAAGTACTCGGCCCGATCTACTCCCCAAAATCAACTCAGTATTTTAATGACAAAGGATCAGAATAACGATTTTTGGAAATCGGTCAAGCTGACAATATTTCAGTACCCAACACGTATGCATGCATGTGTGTGTATCTGTATACAAACCAGGCATAAAAAATTTCATGTATATATATATATATGTGTGTGTGTGTATATATATATATATATATATATATATATATATATATATATATATATATATATATATATATATATATATATATATATATATATATATTGCACACGTATATAATTCCGCATACATAATACATATACCTGCTGACGTAGCGCATGTGTGCATTGTCTTCTCGTGTTTATTAAATATTCTTCTCCCCTATTTCGTCACGCCTTTCTAGTTTTTGTAACGCAAATCACCCATTATTCACTTTATTACTTTTCATTTTCGTTCAATAATTTATTATTTCGTTCTGTAAATAATTCTTTCGTTCATTCACTTTTTCATTCTTTAGTTCGGCCTTTCTTTTATTCCTTCATTTTGTAGATTTTATTCCATCATTCGTCCATTCCATCATTCGTCCATTCCTTCATTCGTTCATTCCGTTCGTTCGTTTGTTTATTCTTTCCATTTTGCGTTATATTATTTTATTCTATCGTTTGAATTCATTAACTAGCGCACTAATTCTTTGATTTATTTCTTCAGTCTTTTGTTCCTTCGTTGGAAAATTTTGTCCTTTCGTTTTGATAATTAGTTCATTCATTCTTGCTCTTTATTTGCGCTTGTTTGTTTTTGCAAGTAATTCTCCTCATTCTGCATTTTGTTAGATTTATTCCCCAATTTATTCATGATCGAACTTCTATTTTTATTGCTTCATCAATCTTGCTTCACTGATCAGGGATACAAATTTCCCCAAAAAATAAAATAAAATTCTAATAATGATAATCATAATAATGTAAAAAAAAAAAAGTAAGTCAATGTATTCATTACTTTGTTCGATTATTAACTGGCTTGGGCCTGCGAATATTCGCTTGTCGTTGCAACATAGAGCCTCGCCAGATACGGACGCTGATAACTTGTAAAGAATATATTTGCAATTTAATGTTACTATAAGGGTCTCGTTCGTTCCTAATGCTGACCTTTGTAAGTGTAATTAGAATATTTAACGCTTCATGGAGCTGCTATTTTCAAAGAGATTCTTTTTTTTTTTTTCTATTTTTCTCTCTTATCTAAATTTGAGTGTCTGGTGAAGTAAACTGGATGTATTTTAGAAAAGACGACGGTTAGAATCTTCAGTAATTTCTATGTTAATCATTTCACCCGAAGCAAGGCAATAAAGCCACTAAGTCTCACTGTGCCAGAATATCAGAAGAAAAACGTTATTAAGGAGAGGAAACAATAAAAGAACAGGATTGATTGATTAATTCGTTATTTTTTTTAGGCTTATCAACCCTTTGCAGATTATTTAAAGACATAAAATATTTTTAGATTGTAAGAATTTTTTTTTTTTCGATAACAATGGTTTAGTGATACAAGTCTTGATAATTAATCCATAGCTGGTCAGGAGAAGAGGTGGATTCATACCTTTCCCAATGGTATTTGCGTGTAAGTGAATATAACGAAACCAAATGGAATTGAAACTCGGCTCTTCGATTAACAATTCCGAGCCATTATCTATTACCGCAAACACATCCAAGCTTACAGCAGTTGATATTCCCAAGCGGCCACCCATTTAGGTACTGATCAGGCTTGATGTTGTTTGACTTCAGTGTTCTTATCGGAACCGCTGTTTCAACGTAATGTGTCCGTAAACCAGAATAACAGGAATTAAGAAAACAGAAGATAACGGTTGACATTGCATTTAAATTTTTGAAAATCAAATTTAACAAAAACATGAAGCCATAAAAGAATTCAACAGGCGAGAAGTGCGAGAGAAAAAAACTGTTAGCATAGAACCTTCGGTTGTATCTATCCATTTCAATTGTAAAATTACAAGACATTGCCGCAAATCTAATAGTACGCTTAAATTCATAAATTCCAGATACGAAAGAGGAGAGCGATATTTATTCTGTTTATAATACAGAAATGTGGCACAAGGCCGAAAAGGGGATTGGGGAAAGGACGGTCTTCTTCTGTCTTAACTATAACTTAGCTAGCCGCAAGCACTGACCCAAACGTACGAAACAATATTCCTTACACCAAAACAACACATTCATTCGTACCTTTCTTACTACAACCACCATAATACCTCTTTGTCTCTATGAAAATACTAACTAGTCCCCATATTTACAATTCGTGGTCTGTGGGGGGAAGGGAATAAAACAACAATTCTAAAAATAACCCCAATGAGTATTTACAATATGCATACAAAAACTATTTACAAGAAACTAAAGAAAATAAGATTAGTAATAAAACCCCCCACAATTACTAAATGTGACAGAAACATCACTTCACTGGCCGAAATCAATGCAGGACTATAATAGTATAAACCATTCATTCATCCCAATCACTCACACTGACATGCACTCATTCAGACACAAAAACAAATACGAAAAAAAATCACTCACACGAAAAACGAAAGGCGCCCCGCATCCACCAGCGAACTGACATCACTGACCACCTAACGAGGGGAGGGGAGGGGGAATTAAAGAGGAGAGCTCATCAGAACATTTACTGTGAAAATATTTATAGAAAATGCACAGGGAAGCTACGTTACGGCGATGGTAAAGTGAGTGAAGCCGAGATACCAGATCAGGACCAATAAGATTGCAGTTTCTTCTTTGTATTTTATTAAGAATCTCTAAATACATAGCTGAAGCACCAGACCAGATGTGATAGCAATATTCAGTGAATGGACGAATGGTAGACTTATAAATATCTAAGATAGATACTTTCGAGGAAAATTGTCTATCACGACACAGTAAACCAATTTTCCTAGCAACAGACCTAACAATTGATTCAATCTAATCTTTCCACTTCATATCACGGAAAATGTTAGTTAATGAGTCCCTCTCCTAGAGGTTAGCATCATCCATGTTGATCGAAGGTAAAAAAAAAAAATGGTTCGCTCAGATGATTAAGAGAGACAATTTTTGGAGACGTTAAAACAGTTTTCATAATTCTTCAGCTACCTGCTCAAGCTTCTAAATGATTTTAGGACTGTTGTCTGGTTGATTTCGATCCTTCTGCAGACTTTTAGTTCTTTTATTCGTTTTGCAATATTCTTCGTGAATGTTCCAAGTATCGAGTGGCTCAGAAAGTACCTAACTCGTTCTACTATACTCTATCTTTGCAGGAGATCATATCAAAAATTGGAGTATTTAGCTACCCAATCCCCACTTCCCATTCTTGATCAGTTAGTTATGTGCCATGCGTGATACACGATTAGGCGATCATGTATCTTTCGATACATAACTGACGAGGCAATTTTTTTTTCCGCAGTAGGTTGCCATTTCTTTCATCCATGGCTATAGGACCCGGTCTGTTGCGCTATTTACCCATAGCTAGGGAGAGAAGAAGAGAATACCAAGGGTATTAGCGCGTAAGTGAATGTAATGGTTCGACTGGAATTTGAACTCGGCTCTCCGATTCCTCAACCCGACCCGTTATACATTACTCCGCCGTGCCTCCATCCAGTCTTGATAGAGTTCAAAATTACTTGTGTGTCCCCTGTGGTTGAGAAACGTTGCTAGCCAGTCTCTATTTTTATGTTCGGGCGCAATACATTTCCTTAGCTCTACCAATCCAGAGCTTCATAGTTAGGACCCGCCATGCCACCTCGATGGAATCAACTCATCCTCACTCTCTTCATATTCCTATTTCAACGTTCAGCATGTCATATGGTATCAGCATTCTAATATCACTGATCTTGCCCATATTCTGGCTTTGAATATTTCAGTTTCTAAATCTCTTAGTTAAATGGTATATTTTTTTACTTGCTTCCTTTGTAATTTTGATCAACATACTCCTTTGCACGATTTGTTCCTTACCTCCTCTCTGGACACTCGTCGTGCTTTGCAACTATGTCACCTTGGCAATTCAATTCATGCTGTATTACTGTTATATACAGGATGATTGAAAAGTAACTCCTTATTTTATGTATGAGTGGCCAGCCAGGAGTTCTGAATACCTTATGACTTTTTTTTCTTTGGGGCTGGTTAAAGGATCATGTCTACTATACCAAAACCCAGGCTTTGGAAGAACTTTAGATATTCTTTTTTTAGCGCTTCCGGTATTATCACATCGGTATTAATATTACTACGGTAATTTTATCTCAAATAGGCACGTATTGAGAGCTCCTCTAAACAAATTGTTATCGGTATTAATATTCAGTTACAGATAGAAAAAAAATTCATCATCATTCGTTTTGTAATGTTGGCTACTAATACAAGAAGTTATGTCTTCCATACCACAAGAGTTCTTGGTGAATCTGTTGACACGATTCCGCGGAGGCACGAGAAACGGGTAGCGAAATCTGATGCCCCTATCGAATTTTAAATAAAACCTCATGCTAAACGCTTTCCTCTCATATCCATTACTTGTAAAAATTATAGTTAATAAATAAATTTAAAATGGGAAGTTGCTATTCAATCACCCTGTATATTAGGCAATTGAATGACAAAGTATAAAAAATTCTGTTTTAACTCGTTTCGACTTCTAAAAGGACTTCATCCAACTAAAGTAATGTTCTTATTGATGGTATTAAATATGTGTAGTGGGAGGGAGAGATGTAACTGTAAACGTTTATAATAATTATAAAGCGTGTTTAGGTTCAGAGTTAGATTAGAACCGTCGTTTAAGTTATTACTATCCTTACACATAATGACTGATTACTAGTGACTCCGTAGGCTCAAATATAAACCCGACCATTTTCTTTTTGCTATAGACTGCAGACCCGAGTATAAATTCCACCAACGTGTACCTATAGAGTCAAGAATAAAACCGGCAAATATTTACCTATATACTCTATTATAAACCCGACCACTGTTTTCTATAGACTTAAAAATAAACTGAACTAATGTTTACCAATAGACCCGAGTATAAACCCGATCAATGTTTACCTACAGAGTCGAGTATAAACCCAACTACTGTTTACATATGGTCTCTAGTATAAACCTGACCGCTGTTTTCCTGTAAACTCAAGAATCAACTTAACAAATGTTTTTTCTATAAACTCGAGTATAAATACAACCAATGTTTACTTACAGACTCAAGTATAAACCCAACCACTCTTTACCTACAGACTCAAAAATAAACTGAACTAATGTTTATCTATAGACTCGTGTATAAAGCCGACCAATGTTTACCTATAGACTCTAGTATAAATCCAATCACTGCTTATGGACTCCTGTATAAACCTGACTACCGTTTACCTATAGACTCGACCATAAATACAACCACTCTTTACGTATGGATTCTAGTATAATCCCAAATACTGTTCACCTATAGATTCAAAAATAAACTCAACTATTGTTTACCTATAGACTCGAGTATAAAGCCGACCAATGTTTACTTGCAGACCCCAAAATAAATCCAACCGATGATTACCTATAGACTCTACTGCTATATTGTAAAATCCACCAACCCAACTATATAATACACAGGTGGGTGACAAGAAATGGTTCCATGCCTTTGCAATGGGAATTAATGTTGATAAATATACAGAATAGACCACATTCCGTTCTGATAACAGCTACACTATCTGCACATCTAGTTATCTCCATCTTCCTTTAACTGTTTCGACTTCATACACACACCAATGCCACAATATTATTAAAAAATAAGCAAAAAATAACCAGATGGACCACGAGTTTAAATTCGTTTGCTACATTCTATACGATGCTTCTTTTTTTCTATTTTTTTTTTTTTTTTTTTTGCAACCAAACTATTCAGTCTGTATAAGATGTACGTTATTGATCTATTTTTGTATGATTGACAGTTTATCGAAAAGCATTCATTATTGTTTACGGCTTCAACATAATTCATAACTTTCTTTTGTCCCCACAAAATCCTTGTGGGGTTTCAACCAAATTAGCCCGGGTCACCCGAACTGGTAGACTTTAATATCGTGGCTGCGCCGAATGTCGTTGTAAATTTATTACGCTCCTAAAAGCACCACACTCCTTTTCAATAAGACGCAGAATTAAAAAAAAAAAAAAAAAAAAGACATATCACTATATTTCCAACAATAGATGGGCATGCACACATAAGAGTGTTTATACGCTGACACACTCAGAAGTATGCATACGCAAACAGATCCACACTCAAATACACCATGCGTGTATATATATGTGTGTGCGTGTAAGAGTAAAACATTTATATATATATATATATATATATATATATATATATATATATATGTGTGTGTGTGTGTGTGTATATATATATATATATATATATATATATATATATATATATATATAAAATATAAAAGATGAAACACTAATATTCCATGGTTGTAATTTATTACACTGAATCGATTCCAATGTAATAAATTATAACCATGGAATATTAGTGTTTGAGTTATTTTATTATATTATTACTCTTACTCTTCTACTGGATTCTCTCCTCTTGGAAATATATATATATATATATATATATATATATATATATATATATATATATATAGTTGTATCGTGAATGGATGTCAATACACATATAACAAGTAGTAGTAATTTATTCCGAAGAATAATACGGTTCTAACAGTCGAGAACAGATTCTACTGGAATAACAGTTAATCGTGAACTTCTCCTCAGTTCTGTTCAACTTCGGTATTTACCGTAAGCCTTCCCACAAGACGGGATGTGGCATAATGCCGGTTTTTGACATGGAACAATCCGAGCCCGTACGTTTGGGCAAAACCTCCCCGTAGACCCGGCATACTCTGTATCCGATGGCTGTCTACCTACCCAGATGAGACTGCCCTTCAGAATAACCTTGTCTGGGTTCCTCTCTGCCCAAAGGCAGAGAGGCCGACAAGAGTTCTGTTCAAATTTCGGTATTTTCCCGAAGCCTCCTACATGGCGGGATGTGGCACAAGGCTGGTTTTTAACGTGTGTCAATTTTTTCTTGAATTTACTATTTCCTCTGAAAGTTGTATTTTTGTCTTTTGGGGTTTATTTGTATAATCCCTAACAATTTCCTTTTTTGTTCACTCAAACGTATCTTGCCTGGGGGTACTAAAGGCATTGGTACCTCGAATAGGTCATAAATATCCTTCATTGGCTCTTTCTTTCGGTGTTCATATCGCCCAACTACCTCTTCCTTACCTGGATGTGATGTCTCTTAACCGTCTCTTTCAGATCTTTTATGATGTACAACAATCTCCCGATGTGTTTATCTATGACACCAGCAACTCAGAACTCTATACTGTACCTATATTCTTTGAAAAAAATCTTTTCTCCTGGTGTATAGGATTTTGCAATTGTGTTTTTTCTTATGTCTCTTTGATAGCAGCTTGTCGAATACCGATTTTATTTTGCCCGCGAACATTAATTCTACCGGTGACAACACCGAATTTGTACTTGGGTTCGTTATCACCCGATATATAGTCTTAAGAATTGTGATATCCGCCCACGGATTCGTTTCCGTGTGACTTTATCAATGCTCGCTTTAAAGTATTCACAAATCTTTCTGCTTGGCCATTAGATCGTGGGTGATATGGTGCTGTAGTCAGATGTACAATTGAAAAAGTCTTTGCTATGAATTGTGTGCCATTGTCCGGCACAATCGTATCCGTAACAGCGAATCTTACAAAAAGGTCATACAAAAGATTTCTCGTACCATGACACGTAGGATTTTTAAATTTTATCACCTCTGGCCATTTCGAAAAACTCTCAACCACAATCAAATAGTATTGTCCCTTTATTGGACCTGCAAAATCAATATGCAGCCTTTACCAAGATCTGTCTGTCTTTGGCCAAGGGTTAAATTTCACTGGTGATGTCTTTGCTGCCATCGCACAACCTCTGCATGTTTTTAGATTTTTCTCTATATCTTTGTCCATATTCGGCCAAAAAACAGTTTCTCGTTAAAGCTTTCATCCTCTATATACCAGGATGTCCGGTATGTAAATCTTTAAGTATTATTTTTTTAGCGCTTCCGGTATTACCACACGTTCGCCGTACATTAATATTCCATCACAGAAAAAATCACCATCATTCTTTTTCTAATGTTGGTTACTAATTTGCTTCTTTTTCTCTGTGATATACTTGTCTATTTTTTCTTTGATCCTGATTTCTTCGAACATTACAGGTAATTCCCATATGGTGTTGCATAGGATGCTTTTTATTTCCATTTCTGTTCTTAACACTGATATCACAGTTTCCTCTAATGGATCACATAGTTTGGGAATTAGCCTGGATAACTCATCCGCATAACCCAACCTCTTTTACGGAAGGAACTCCATCTTAAAATTATAATTTAATAATATTGTTCCCATCTCTGAAGTCAATTTGCTGTATGTGTAGGAATCCCTTTTTGGGACAAAAAATAGACAATAACGGTCAATGTTAATATTGTTTTCATTTCCTGAAAACACTCTGACATTCCGTACTCCAGTAGCATTTGGAATCTTTTTTAACAATTTGTTTAGAGGAGCTCTCAATACGTGCCTATTTGAGATAAAATTACCGTAGTAATTTTCTAGACCCAAGAATGTAGTTCCGATACATCTGTTGGGAGTGGCATATTTCTTATTGCACTCGACCTCGATGGGTCTGGTTTTCTGCCTTTCGCATCTATAACTTGTCCCAAATACTTAATGTTAAATTCACATTTATCTAAACTAAGTTTTAAGCCGTATTGTTTTATTTTTCCAAAAACTTCTTTAACATGTTCGGCATGTTGTTCGCGGTTTTTCACTCTTGATTAAGATATGGATATTGCGAATCCATGTCATTCAATAACGTATCCATGATTTGTTAGAAAATGACTAGTGCGACTTTTATCCCAAATAGCAGTCTGTTGAATATATAAAGACCCTTACGCGTATTTATAGTTAAATACATCGCACATTCTTCATCGACAGGAATTTGGACGTACGCTTCAGACAAATCCAGTTTTGAGAACACTATGCCACCATTCAATTTTGCAAATATGTCTTCCGGACTCGACAGAGGATAATTGTATGTTTCCAAACAATCGTTCAATCCTGTAGAAAACATCTGCGCAGACTCTAATTTTATTATTTCTCTTTTTCACGTAAATGGCCACTCACTGTAGTTAGTTTTGCTTAACACGCCAATTCTTTCTAAACGGTCCAACTCTTTATTAATGGAAGCTTCCGCTGCAAAGGGTACTTTTCTTTTTGGTCTAAATATAGGCGTCACATTAACTTTCAGTTTGAATGTCGCTTTAGCTCTGGTGCACCTGCCAAAACCCTCCGAAAGAATTTTAAGAAATTTTATCGTAATATCATTTTTCCACTCTTTTTTAATTAACCCTGATACTAAAGCAGAAAGAATTAATTGGTTGGTTGAGAAGGTCGAATGATTTGATCCAATTCATACCGAACAGGTTCTGTGTTCATTTCATAACGAATCCTTTTAATTTTATATGTTTTCCCATAAATCAGACATTTGTGTAAAAGTTTCCTTCAAAATTTAGTTTATTTCCTCTAATGCTGTGAGCAATTATTTTTGCGATCAATAAAGTTGGTCCGCTAATTTTTTTCCAAGTTTGTTCATTCATCAATGACAGAGCTGAACTGGTATCCAGTTGAAATTTAACATTTTTCTTGTTTTTCTGTCCATTCACAAACTTTCTTATCCTTTTTATTCCTTTGTTTTCCATTGACGTAGAATTAACTGTCTTTTCCATTTTTGACTCCCTTTTACCTTTGGGTTATCTACAATGTCTATGTTTTTGTCCTTTTTTGCCACAATTAAAATATTCTTTTTTTTTTTTTTTTGTATATTTTGTAATAATGAATCTATCCACAGTTATAACAAGGATTTATTTTCCGAGCAACATTTTCTTTATGTCGTCTTCGCTTAACTGAATATTTGACACGTCGCGTTTTTCTTTTCGCCGTGTCGTGTCAAGAATTTTCTATTCGTTCGCATTCTTCTGCGACCATTTGCAGACCGATTTTTAGATTTTGTTCTAATTTAGATATAATTCTCGTTCTAATCTCGGCATCCTCTGTACAAAAATCAAGCACTTAAATATATCAGGAGTAAGTTCTTTCAGTTTGAACTTTTCACACCTTTTATTGACTATCCCAGCAAAAGTCGAGAAATCTTCCCCAATTTTCTTTTTAAGGTTTAACTATTGCCATCTTGTGTTGAAAAGAGGACTTTTCTCCCTAAAAGTTTTTTTTCTCCAGAATTAAGACAGTTTCCTCGAAAGACACTTCATTCAGCTTTTCTCGGGTGTATGCAATTCGCATGCTTTTCGTGTTCACTTGGGCCAAATTTTCCGAACAACAATCGTATTTTCTTTTCGTCTGACCATGTAGCGCAGTTTTTTTTTTTTTAATGACCTCTTCATGACGTCGAAAATACGCCGCAAATGTTACCTCATCTTCAGGACTGTACTTAAATTCGCCAACTGAATTTATTACCAAATCCTCAGAAAAAGAATTTGTGTGGCTTTAATCGTTTTCCTTTTTTAACCCTAACAATTCAAACATTTTTTCGAACCTTTCATTTTGTTTCTCATAGAGTTCCTGGTACAAACGTCGTTGTTCCTCCCAACCGTTCGTTTTGTTTCTTCTGGATTCTCATGAATTCCAACATTGCGTCTTTAAAATCCTCCATGTTCCTTTATAGAAACAAAATTTAACTGAGTAACCAGACAAAATTTTTACTTGTTTTTACATGTCCGACTTGGAATTAATCCGAGGTTGAGTAGTCGCCAAATAATTTCTTGGTATATGACTATAAATTTTTACATTCACTGTGTATCCGCTGTAAATTTCGAATCCCTTGTCGCCAAATGTTGTATTATAAATGGATAAGTCGATACACATATAAAAAAGTAGTAGTAATTTATTCCAAAGAATAATATGGTACTAACAGTCGAGAACACAGTCTACTGGAATAACAGTTAAGTGTGAACTTCGCCTCAGTTCTGTTCAACTTGGCATTTATCCAGGTCATCCCCACAAGGCGAGATGTGGCACAAGGTCGGTTTTTTCTTAACGTGGGACGTTCCGAGGTATGCAATATATCGCGTAGACCCTGTAGACACGGGGTCGGTTTTGTCTACCTCCCCCAAACGAGACTCTGTCCATCAGCATGGACACGTCTGGGTTCCTCCTTGCTCAAAGGCAGAGAGTTCGACAAAACAGATTATTTATTTCTGTTGAATTGTGGCACAAGGCCAAAAAGGAAATAGGGAGGGGACGGTCTTCCTTAGCTATCCCAGTCCTAGTTAATCAGACTCGCGAACTATTCATCCATTACAATTTACTCATTCACCACAAGAACTCATCCATCACCTCTCAATCCTACATATACCACAATACCACATATTCACAGGGAACCTACAAAAGACCCCATGACATAAAAATTTGATGAAAGGCGAAAAATGTCTTTTTCATGGTTCATCAAATGATGGGGAGGGGATGAACCCAGAAAACTAACTAAAAATGTAACAATAAGATAAAATCAAAATAAATATTAGTAGGACCCGTCCGCCCCTCAAAATAATAAGAGTGGTCACTTTATTCTACCGATAGACAGAATCAAGAAGCACAATCACTGATGGAGTGGGAAGGCTAAAATAAATGACAGATTGGGAAAATCAAAGGATAACCCAGCCGAAATGAAAACAGGAGACAGAAACAAACTGGGGACGTTGGGAATATCAGCAGGGGTCATAACAAAAGAGAATGCCGAGAACAAGCCGGCAACCACACTTATTCACATCAACTAGGAAAACCAAACAGCGTCTAACTTAACCAGGTGAGGGTTCACAGGAAACCGCCCCGTTCCATCAAGGGGACTTAAAAGAGGAAATCAATGCTAGCCTCGTTCCCACGAACCAACCTCGCCTCAGTCAACCACCTTTCGCTGAAATCTGTCGAAATCAAATGCTTTCTATCAGATCTGATTTTTACCCTAAGCTTAAAGAAAACAACCAGATCCTGATGCGAATAACATTCATCTCACAAGATTCCCTCCTTTCGCGACGTCCTCGCCACCCTTGCCACGGCTAGCAATGTAAAAAACACCCTCCGTTTTACCCTGGTGAACGGGAGTGATACATTGTCACACGCGTACGCAAGATAATGGACACAAAACGATCGGGAACGATACGAGCCGTCAACTTGCAGACATAATCCCGGAAAGAGCGCACCTGAGGACAATAGTAGAAGATAACAGCCAGGTAAATCTGCCTCGACCCATCTTGCTGAGATAATCTGCCGCTGGTGCCCAAGACCAGAAAGAGTGCAACTAATGCCAACAAGCCGAGCCGGCCACACAGAGGATCCTTCGCGACCACCTCCACTAATTCACGATACAATAGACTCCGTGGTCGAGAAAGGTCACTGGACGAGGAAAGGCCTTCAAATCCGACCGACACTCGTTGAGCAACAAACGCTCGATCGCCTCCATATTGGTCCTGCAAAGAGGAAGTACAGCCAAGTGGTAAAGGATGAGGGGCAAGACGTAAGTAGCACACGCCTCAGCCCTACCTTTCAAGGACAACCCACCTCAGGGCCAAGTCCGGACCGACGTTCCGACCTTTGCCTGTACTTCTGGCCAATTCTTCTTTAGTTGAATCCGGGCCCGAACCACACTCCAAGAATGCGAACGGGTCTGTCAGTCCAACCAAAGGGCCCCGGAAGCGCGACCCCTTTCCAGACACCTAACCGCAAGCCGGAAGACTGGTTACGGTTAATCATAGGGCAGACCATCAAGTGTCGGAGACTTGCCACTGATGACCAATGCCAAGTGAATTTCGTTCTCTGTGATCTCACCTTCGCAGCTAGCCGCTTCAGTCGGCGAAAGCGAAAGAAAGCGAAGTACCTGCAAAATTCATCGCCACTGAGACCAAGCTCCTTGGTAAAATAGCTCTCAAAATGACGCCGAAACGCCTCGAACATGTCCGGGGTATGACCTCGCGAATGTATCTATCGAAACCTCGGTGGATATCTTCCTTGCGCAATTCTGCGCCCATGTTCACAGCTTCGTTAGACATCTTGTTTAACCGATGTCTAACTACCTGACCCTGGTAGAGATTGCTAGCCACGCGCTGCAGGGTATGCCTACCTAAGGCTATCTCTTGGGAAACCCCAGCCACTGCCAGGGACAGACTATTTCAGCCTTATCTAGCGCGAGTCGTTGGCTGTATTCAGTGGTGAAGGACCTAATCCTATCCTTAAGCTTCACCCACCACCTACTTCCAATAACCGCACCCACATATTCCTGCTGTACTAATCTAGTCAGCTGTTGATGAAAGTCCCGCCTGTCCAGTAAAGACAGATTGAACTTTCAGTGTCCAACCATTCTAGGCCTATTGCCTAACACCATCCTGGCACAGACGAGTCTATGATCCGAATAGTCTAAGCGGCGGAACGTGGGACAATCTAGTAAATCTACGTCAATCCTTCTCACCAACTATCTGGAGAGACAGCCACGTCCATATCTCCCGCCCCGGATGATCGACCCGGTATCTATCGACAAGCCCAAACTCGCCGATCATATCAACGAAGCGATGATCGCCCGATGATTTCGCGCTAGCTCCGCGCCCCCTGTCTATCTTGGGGTCCAGGATGGCATTCCAGTCCCACATTAAGACTAAGCGCGACGAATCCACCAGGAACGGTCCCAACCGACGAAAAAAGATGACACTCTCCCCATGATCGGTTGGCGCATAAACCGCAACGACCCGAAACGAACCACTGCTCACGGCCATATCAGCCACGATAAACCGGCCCTCCGCGCTCACATGGGCAAGGTCTACCCTCTCATCCATGGAACGCTCGACTAACAAGGAAACACGTTTGGCCAACTAGTCCCCATATGCTGAATAAACAACAAAGTCGCTAAGCAGGATACAAGCATCGACGTCGCAAACCAAATGTATCTCTTGGATCGCGGCCACATCTACACCGAAGGACAAGAGATCACGAAGCAGGCGGGCAGCTTTACCCTGATTTCTCAGGCCCATTACATTCAAGCTGGCAAGCTTAATAGACATCTATAAGCCTGAGTCCCTTAAACACAAACTGGACGGAAATCTATGGTGGTCAATACCCCAACGGAAAGGTATGAATCCATCTCTTCTATTCCCAGCTATGGGTAAAATAACAGGACAACATGAGTGAGAAGGATCTGGATTTGGATTTAGAATAAAATACTAATTATTCCATTGACGGAACATGTGAGAAATGATGAAGTTTTAGGAAAAACAGAAACTAAAATGACACTTAGAATGAGTAAGTTCAAAATTTCTAGAACATATAATGAGAAAACAAGGCTTGGAGAATTTGATACTATCAGGACATATTGAAGTCATGAGGGTCAGATGGAGACATCAAGTAATCTACCTAACGAGTTTGCGTAAATATATGGCAGAACAGAGACTGGGAGGATTAGTAATGAAACAAATATTACTTAGAGCTACAAAAGATAGGAAGCTGTGAAGTGCCTTGATCACCCACGTCCTAATGGAGCAGAGGAAAACATTCAGTTACTTACCTAACGAGCTTGTGTATACGAATGGCAGAACAGGGACTGGAAGGTATATTAAGGGACAAAATTGTTTTGCTTTACGAAAGGAAGGTTGGTAGGAAGTTGTGGAGAGTCAGGATCACCTCCTCCTGAATGGGAAGGGCACATAAAGAAAGACAAAGAATTCTCTTCAAATATATGATCATTAACTATAATACAATTATATTATCTGCATGTTTAATCTTGTGGAAACACGAACATATTCGAAACGTTTAGTTGTAGCAGTTCTAGATCATGATTTAGACAACTGTGGCGATAAGAATGTAGAATAACAATACAATAAACAACACTTACCGGCGTAAGAGTCCCAGCTAGCGTCCAGCTGGCAGACAAAAATAAAGCAGGTTATATCTTAATACAAACCCTGCAAACTAACTGAGAAATCAAGCTGGTATTTATATAGAAATACTTCCACTCAGGTACCAGCAGCCAATCACAGCCCAAGCAATGGACTATCCCACTTTAGCATAATGAGATGCTCCATTGCACCATAAATAACTCTCTTTCTCAATGTTGAATTAGTATTCACTCAGCTTGCTCCACAACTGAGTGTTTATCTTGACCACGTGATTGTTCGACAAAGAAGAGTTCGACCATTTCATTCTAATGTAAAACCTATTCGTGAATTTGTCGGCAGGCTTGATCTGGTTAATAAATTCCGAAAGGAGCGTCCGAAGAAAATATGATGGATTAGACATATAAAGACGGTACGGATACTAATGCATCGTTCTCTTTATATCGACCGATTTTTAGGAGAGTCGACTATTATGTTGTCCAAGTGTGTAGCTTATTCGGACCATAGGTCTGTCTGCATTTGTTAAGGTCGGGAAAGATATTAGAATAACTCAGAGCAAACCAAGCGCCTTTATACAGATATAAAAATGAACCGAGCAAGGGCACAAACATAGAAAGAGACGTAAGACAAGGATGCGCTTTCTAATCTGCTTAGGATCAGAAAAAAAAGACAGTTCAAATTTCTTGAACATATAATGTAGAAATTTTCTAGGACACGTGATGAGGAAAGAGGGCTTGGAGAACTGGACACCTACACAGGATATGATGAAGGTAAGACGGGCAACAGGAAACAGCGAGTAATCTAACAAGTATATTAATAGGATGACTAGACAGGTTCAGGGAGAGATATTAAAGGGGTAAGCATAAGTACAAAAGGTAGGAAATTGTAAAGAGGCATGATCACCGACACACTGAAGAGACATGGAACACAAGAGAAGAAGGCTAGTTTGATTCTAAGCTTAGATAAGGCTAAATCTATCATGACTAGATACTGTAAATTCAACATACCCGAATTGGATATGAAGCATTTTTAGAAACAATTAATCTTCTTTATATGCCGTGCCCCCTCAGGACGTAAGCGATTGTTGTAGAGTGATTTCACAGTGGAGGCTTGTATTTGTACTAAGTCGGTCCTAAAATAGGTTCGACGCACAAAACGTTAGGAACGTGATATAGTAGGTTGTGGGATGTAACGCAACAACTCAACTGATGATAGCAGGTAGGAACAAAGAAACCGTGAGGAGGGGTGAGCAAAAAACCCCGGTGTCGCACGTCCAACCTTCTCACGAGCCGAAAGCTCTCTGATCCGAAACAGCAAAACGCGCCTGCTTTATACAGCCGAGGACCGACGACGATTTGCATGCGAATGACGAGACAACGAGATTTCGCGTTAACTAACCGAGACCGCCCGGCATAAAATATGGGCGCCGCCATTTTGGTTCATTTTACCGTTGGGACAACCGGAGTTTGCACACCGCACAGATTCGCAGGCGTTTCCGCGGTAAGCCATTTTCACAATTTTCCCCACATAGGTAATGACGCACAGAAATCTAGTTGTGGTCGCTGATACTTTAGTAACCAACTAATGGTCGTCCGGCATCGACTGACTGAGCGACTCACTGAGCGACTTAGCGACTGACTCGTTACTCTTACTACTCCTACTTATTATAGGTGGGAGAGTCTATTAACTATAGAATAGGTGTGTTCCACTATAACAGCAATCATGGCTCTCTACGATTTCCTGTCCCTTGCAGATCTTAATGAATATTGTATTTCTGTTATTTCTTCTAAACCCTTTTCCACCATTGATTTACTGAAGTTCACTAAATATACTATGCGTTGTTTCACTCTATCTCTTTTGCCTTCAATCTGTCCTGTGCGTATCAGATTTTCCAAGCCCTCTTTCCTCATTATGTGTCATAGAATTCTCAACTGTCACTTTCTGGTGTAAGTATAAGTTTCCTTTTTGTTTCCGTTTTCTCTAAGACTTCGTCGTTGCTTATATGTTCGACCCATGATATAATCAGCATCCTTCTGTATAACAACATTTCTATTGCTTCATTGTCTCTGCTATATCATTGAAAAGATTGCCCAGCACTCACTACCATACAAGAAGACAGATATCACGTAATACTGTTTTCCTTGTTTCTAACGAAGTTTTTGTATTTCTTACTCACCCCAAAACGGGAATTAATGAGATTAGCGAAATTTTTCGGAAAAATAGTTATAACTGAGACAAACTGATCTCCTTGCTTTACAAGAAGGATCAAATTCTTGGAGTTCGAACTATAGTCAAAATAATATGTACAAACGAACGACTATGACCGCTGAATTGCGTGCATGCTTAAATAACACGAACATATGTGGAACGTCCAAATAGAATCGAACTCTAAACATGAGAAATGTCCTCTTAGACTAGCTGGCTAACTATTGTACCATGGAGAGAGGCACTTGCTTGTATGAATAGAATAGGCCATAGTAAGCTGCTCGAAACGAGGAATCGGCGAGACGAGTTCGAATTCTAGTCGATTTTGTTAGATTCACTCACGCACAAATACTCTCGGGGAAGGTTTGAACCCATCTCCTTTCCCCGTCCTGGGTAAGACAATAAACTAGATCCGCGTTCTGGGTAAAACGATAAACTACATCCAACAGCAAGGCCTCTGATCAGGATATTTTGAGGGGCGCGGAAACACCTCTTAATTGCTGTTGTTCCCCGGTCCACCCTGACCCGGGATGGTAGTACATGTTACGGTCCCATCTAGGGGCAAATAGTTAACCCCCAAATTGGGGTCAAAGCACTATGAAAATGTAAAAATATTTTTTTTTTAAGAATTTCACCCCAAGCAAGGCGGGAGTGCCACTAGCACGCAAGGGGCTACAGAGAGTGGGAACAAGAGTAAAGAGACGTAATTGAGGAAAGGTCAAAGAGAATGACGGGGATTTAGATCAAAGCATCAGAAGATGTCGATTGGCATTACATTTGAATATTTGAAGACTATAACTGTCAGGGAAGCAAGTAAGAGGAAAGGAGTTCCGCAGACGGGAAGTGATAGACATGAAACTATTGGAGTAGAAGGGACGGCTACATTTAATTGTTTCGACAGTGAAAGTGTGTGACTGAGATGCCAACCTAGTAACACGCTTAGATTCATGCAGTTTGGAAACCAACGAAAATAGCTTGACGGAGAAGAAACCGTGAAATTACGTGTAGAAAAGACAGAGGGAAGCGACGGCGCGACTGTGAGAAAGTGGCTGTAGACGAGATACCAGACCAGGACAAACCACATTGCATATCCGTCTCTGGATTTTGTCGAGGACCTTGAGACGAACAGTGGGGACTCCAGACCATATATGGCAGCAGTATTCCATGCAAGGGCGAATGGTTGATTTATAGATTTGAAGGATGGACTCAGGCGAGAAAAACTTTCTGGTGCGACACAGAGAACCAACTTTCCTTGCAGTAGATGAAGCTATTGATTCAATGTATTTGTTCTATCTTAGGTTAGCAGACGGCGTGAACACATTCATAACATCAATACATTTTTGTAAAAAAATTATTACCAGAAATTATTTTTTAAGAAAATAGTTATTACCAGCAATATATTTTGGGGAAAAAATATTACCATCAATACATTTTTGGAAAAAAAATATGAACAGCAATGTCGGCATTAATAACCTATTTAGATTGATATGCCGTAAAACAAATCAAACCAAACCATGTTTTTTCCCCCAATTTATAGGTTAAATAGAAAAGCAGATCCCCTCTTGTCGTGGTTGGCAACCAGTCTAGGAGAAGAAAAACTCTGAATTTAAAGCTGTATGTATCCCTATCGAAGTATGCACTTGCCAGCAATGTCCATACCCGCTAAACGAGTAGACAGTATGTAGACTAATGTGACAAGTAATTTTAGAAATTACGTTTTATTTTTTCATTTTAGCTTCAATTTAAATCTGTTTTTATGGTTTATTCATTATATTTTTACATATATGTCTTAATTAAGTGTGTGAGTTATTTTTTTTATTCTTCAAGTTTGTTTTTACATTCCTTTTTACACCTTTATTTATTTTCCATTCGGCTTTGAATGATTTTATTTACTTTTTCGCTAGAATGGATTGGGATTTCATTTCAACGATGAAATTCCCGACAGAGATTTTACGCTCATTAATTCGGATTATGACGATTTCCCCTAACGTCTAAATTGAGCGTAATAAATTTGGCTTGCTTTTAATGGCCTCTTATTTGAGGGGCCTCCATAACTAACAACGGCCATGTTTTTATCGATTCCGACAAATATACATAATTAAAACATTCAGGGCTAATCGTGGCTCAACTGGTAAAGATAAATAGCCGTTATCTAAAAAAAGCAATGTTAGTGTCGCAATTCACTAAAATTAGTTTACTACAACATAAAATGAACAGAAGATGATTGTATGGCGCCAGTCTTTAAAGTGTTAAAGGTTTACTTTGACAGTCAACATTCGAAACGCGTACATTCCCTCCATAATTTTTATTCTACATGTCATATCTGTTTATAGCTCTCCACAATTTCCTGTCCTTTACAGTAATTATTGTCCTATTGCTGTCTCTTGTAAACCTTGTTCTGCGAACCATTTACACAAGCTTGTTACGTAGATCAGGCGCTGTTTTCTTCTGTCCCACTTGCGACCCTCTTGTGTTCCTCTTGTGTCCCTCTTGTCCTGTCATTTTCGCCGACATCTGTTGCACCATCCGCACCTCCTGTAACATACGATATCGATATATCGTAACAGAGGTGGGGGTGTTCCGAAAGTAATTCCTCCTATTCACTTCCACGGAAACTAAAACAGATAAAGAAAATACAATAACATTCATAGGACATAGTTTTCAGTTACAAAATATTATTTATCCAAATAGCCACTACTAATGGCTATAGATTTTTTGCAGGTGACAAGTAAAAACACGCTTTCTGGGCTCGTAAACGTGACTTGTCACATACTTCGATATCGCTTCTACTATTGTCACATGCATCGATATCGCTTCTACTATTGTCACATGCATCGATGTCGCTTCTACCATTGTCACATGCATCGATGTCGCATCTACTATTGTCACATACATCGATGTCGCTTCGACTATTGCCACAGACATCGATATCGCATCTACTATTGTCACATACATCGATGTTGCTTCGACTATTGTCACTTACATCAATGTCCCTTCTACTATTGTCACATGCATCGATGTCATTTCTACTATTGTCACATACAACGATGTCGCTTCTACTATTGTCACATACATCGATGTCGCTTCTACTATTGTCACATACATCGATGTGGTTTCTACCGTTGTCACATAAATCAATGTCGCTTCTACTATTACTCCTTACCCACAGCCTGACTGCAGTCTTAACTAATGTTTGGTCTCTGTCTATGTATTTGAGAGGAGGTATTATGATTACTTACATTATTTACATTATTCGGACTGTTATCCTTATCTTTATTCTCATATTCAGAACGTTTTGGCCGTTGTATGCTCCGGCTTTCTTCAGCTGATGAAAATTAACGCCAAAGTAGAAAAAAATGTTTTGTGTGACGCCTTTCAGCCTCTAAGACTTCATTGGACTAAAATGATTTTTACGTTGGTGTAACTACACATGCGCACGAAGGAAAAGGAACGCTGAAATTTTTAAACTTATAAATTCACATATATATATATATATATATATATATATATATATATATATATATATACAGAGAGAGAGAGAGAGAGAGGGTATAACAGCAAAATTGTTCAAATCGTGTAACAGCATGGGATAAGTGTTCATCATACAAAATCTTTAATATCTAAATAACCACTAAACTAATTGAGTTTTCTTTTTTCCAGGTTTTCAGATAAGAAGTTTAACCATCTTGACACCATTTTTCGTAACTATCACTGAAAAACCCTTTGAGTTGTTCAGCTAGAAAGAGAACGGGTTAAAATCATTTTGTGTCAGCCTCGGTATGTCTTCCCAACTGAGCAATAGTAATGGTACGAACATTCATACTCTGGCTTCCATCTTCAAACTCCATTGAAGAACCATCAAGAGGACGGTGAATAATTTTAAAAAGCGGGAGCAATAGAGAGGAAAACTAAATAAGGAGGTTACAACAGCAAGAGGGATCATCATTTCAGCTTAGAGATAAATACATTCTTATCTTTCAAAGTAGAGTCCGATAGTGTTATAAAAAGTTTAGAGAATTCCAGTAAGATATCTTTAATCATTTCTAAGATACAACGGTTCAGATCTTATTCCAACAATTGGACAATTTTGGTGTTACACGATTTGGACAATTTTGTTGTTACACCCGATAGATAGATAGATAGATAGATAGATAGATAAAAGACAAGTACACATCAAGTGCTTCAGACCAGCTGCAATCTTCAGCTGAGCGCCGTGCTTCATCAAAGTTTCGGCCCATTAAGCTCAGTGCCTCTCTTAT
Source organism: Acanthosepion pharaonis (assembly GCA_903632075.3). Classification (NCBI taxonomy): domain Eukaryota; kingdom Metazoa; phylum Mollusca; class Cephalopoda; order Sepiida; family Sepiidae; genus Acanthosepion; species Acanthosepion pharaonis. Next base: position 2,131,094 of record CAHIKZ030005451.1, read on the forward strand.
ATATATATATATATATATATATATATATATATATATATATATATATATATATAGTTTATGAAAAACTAGGTAATCCTTATGGGTAAACCTAAGGAGGATAAAATACAGAGAGCTCAATGTAAATTCAGAGCAAATAATTTAAATAAAAACATACCACTTTAAGGTTCCATGTAATAAATTATTTCACCACAGCCCTTTTAAAAGGACTGCGGATCATCAGACTTTGCTTCCAAACAAAAAATGAAAAGAAAATTTACACATTTTTGACGGGCCGTATTAAACATATGTAAATTAAGGAAGTGAGGGGGGAAGAGAGAAGACATGAGTGGGTTAGCAGATATTGACACATTTAAACAGTTAACTTAACGGAAGTTATATATTGAAAAAGGGAAGGAAGTTAAGAGAGAAGAAGATGCCACTAATTTTCTTTGTAAAACAAGGCTAGAAACAGACGCTGTTATTTTGCTTTACTTTGAAAGTGTTATTTTGTGGGTTTATAAAGATTATAATGTTTGATATAAATTTGAATGTCTCTAGACTGTCTACAAATAATTTAATTTGATGTTTGTTAGTGATTTAAATTTTTTTTTAAATATATATATATTTATATATATAATTAAAATGGAATTTTATTAATCCGACATACTTGTATCACTTCAAACGTTATTTTAATGGATGCTCGTATCTACAGGCCTGTAGGTGAATAAATATACTGTTTGATAAATAAACGCTAAAAAAATAAGTGTGGACTTGAGAAATTTATTTGGCTGAAGTAGATTTTTACCAACAGTGACGCTAACTGTACAGTTAATGAATGCTGAATGTTTCCTGTATGGAAATGGTTAATCTCATCACTATATCACCTCGTTTGATACTTCTGGCTTTGGTAAGCTTAAATTACTTATTATTGGACGAATACCAAACTTGGAAAATGCCTAAACAATGGCAACGCGTGTCTAGTGCGACCAAATACACGAAAACAATTGGTGCCTGGCGAACTGACTTGAAATATACTGAGAAGTAGGATTTGAGGGTTTATGAAAGTGAAGGACAGAGAGTACCGTAAGATATTAAGCTTTCAAATTAATTATTATCGCTCAAGTGATTCTTCGCTTTAGGAATGTTATTGACCGGTATTTGAGAAATGCCTTAGTTTCACCCAGTTTGTCGTGACACTAGACTTGACTTCGTTAATCACATTAGTAACAAGTTAAGGTCTTCTATCGAATACAGAACGCTTAATGGAATGGTTATGGTCCTCAAGCACTAAATTGTCATTCTGATATTTACTCAGCTAAGCTTAGTAAGGCACAAGGCCAAAAAAGGAAGAAAATAATAAAGGAATATTGTATTACGCCAAGATAGAATTAGAGTCTTTTTATTAGTCCCATCCATAAGTTGGCATACATATTTGTAAGGCACGGAAAACTAAAAATTAAATAAAATGCAATTTCTCTGAATTTCTGAAACGATGATTCATCATTATTTACACTATTCATATGCGGTCTATTGTCTTCATATTTGTTGTTATTGCCATAACGTTTCGGTCGGATGAAGGCCGGAGTGTCCAACGGCCGAAACCTTGCGATAACAGCAATACAATATAGATAAGAGTCCGCGTGTAAATAGAGTCAATAAAAATAAACTGCATTTTCTTTTTCTCGATGAAAGAAGCCAGAAATGCCGGGACGTTTTTGGTATTCCTCATTAAGAAAACAAAAAATCCTAATGGCCTAATCCTACCACTTATACTTTCGAAATAAATTTGATATATAACTTGGTTATGAAAATGTTAGTTGAGACAAACGAAAAGAAACCTAAAATGCTACACCCTATATTGTTATTTATTTCAAAATTTTGACAGTAGTATCAGCTTCTTTCTTTGGTAAATCTGAAAAAAATATCTGACAACCTGACTCTGATCCGTTCAGGAGAATGGTTGAAATGTCTTGATCATCTGAGATTAAATTGCTGTTCAAATTTGACGCCAGACTAACTCCATGAACCGAGTTTCTTGTCGACGAGTAAAAGAAAATGAATAGGCCTTCTTCGAGTTGAGTAGTAGTTAATATGACTCAGTTTTTCCATATTTTTCTGTTTGGAATCCCCAACAAGATTATATTGCAATGTTATTATTGTATAGACTAATAAGCATACGAGATTAAATCTTTCATACGTAAAATTATTTTTTATTCACCTCCTGATCTTCTAACACTATTGTAATGTTGTCGCTATAAAGAGCCATAGGAACGTGAGATTAAATCTCTCATACGTGAAGTTATTGTCTATTCATCTCCAGACTTCGGCAGTTAATATCAGCAAGTGGGTGTGTGCTTTGGGGTTTGTTTGTTTTTTCCCCAAATGTGGATTCTTCTCGTGAGAATATGAGACACTTTCCTTCTTCGTCTCAGGTGTCTTTCGGTTATACCAGCTGTGCAAGTCTTAAGTGCAGTTGAGTTGAGCACCTGTTTTCATCCAATGAAGGCGTGAATGGCACCTGGTCAACCAGTTAATGCATCTGGCTTCTCTGACGCTCCAATGTAGCACTGAGTGCAAAGTCTATTTTGCTATCATCATGGATGGGTCCAGTTCATAATAAGAAAATCCCAGATTAACTTCTCTTAGAACAAAGGCTCTCTATTGATATGAATTTCTATTCAAACCGTTTGGTATTTCCGGGCGACTATCACATAGTAAAATATGAAGTAAATAAAAGTTTCGATTAAGAGACGTGGATTTTACCAATATTTCTTTGGTTATCTGTCTATATTTCTGAGGTGAAGTATTGTAACTATTTACCCTATTCACATTGTTAGAACTGTTGTCCTCATCTTTAGTCATTTCGGCCGTTGTACGCTCCGGCCTTCTTCAGGTGATATAAGTTGGAATTTCGAACCGAACCCATTATTTCATTTCATTACTAATAATTAAAAATATTTTTAAAATTCCAACCGCACCTTTTATTTCAATCATCCCGTCTATTTGAAAGTTGGATGTGTCTAGCTAGCTAACAAATAACAAATTCTGTGTAATGCATTTCATCCTCTAAAGCGGTTGTTTCCAAACAGTGTGGCATGCCTCATAGGTGCAGCAGAAGAGGATAGCAGGTGAGGCAGAATGATTGAAGGACAATCAAAGTTTTAGAAACAGTTTCAAAAAATTCATATGCCAAAAATAAATAGGATTTCAAAATTTAAAATATTATTATGAATTACTTGTAATTGCATGCATGCGTCCCAGTATAAATAGTTATAAATAATTAATAACCGATATTTTCATTGTTACATTTTTGCATTATATCAAGTATTAAGAATATAGTAACTAAGCTCCGCAAATTGAAGGAGAGAGTTATCAATGACTAGCAGTAGAGCCCGGCGTTGCCCGGGGATGTAACAGTAAGAGATAGATCAAGTATCGATCATCATAAAGACTGAAAAATAAAATTGACAAAGATTATTGTTTAAGGTTGACGGACACGCATGTCTTAATTAGTTTTTTTTGTTTTTTTTTACGAATTGGTCAAACCCAAACTCAAACAAAAACATTGTTTTCAATCGTTATGAGTCTACCGATTGAATAGAATTTTATTATAAACAATTGTCTTGTAAATGGAATTTTTAAAGCATTCTGAATGTAAAAATAAAGAAAAAAGTGTGCAAGAAACACTACCTGCCAAATAAAAAAAGTTTTGTTGAAATCGGTTGAAAAATGTAGGAAATCCGATCCCATATATATAAATGAACACACACACACACACACACACACACACAACCTGGGTTTTAAGTATAACTCGATATGAGTTGTCCCCCTTTTATTCTCGTGATGCCTCTTAATCGTGTTTTCAAATTGATTTCGTGCAAAAACAATTGTGTTTTTCCAATTTTTGGCGCTGTTAGAACCACCGCAAAGTCAATTTTATGTAGTCCTGTGAAGTTTTGTTGAAATCGGTTGAAAAATGTAGGAAATCCGATCCAATATAAACGTACAGACACACACACACACACACACACACACACACACACAACCTGGGTTTTATAATAAGTATAATAATGTTTTGACTTCGAATTCGTAGTTATCTCCTTTTAACCTTCTCGCTGGACCGTCTTTGACGTGGAGCTGCTAGCGACTTTTCAGTTCTAGGTTTTCAGTTCTGATAAATATCAAAAACCAGAAAAGGGAAAAAGGAGATGAGTTTGTTTATCTCAAATTAGGCCTAATATAAAGGAGATTACCCATCAAAAACAAGCTCATACCTTTCATTACATTTTGTGTACTTTAATCATATTATAAGTTATCTGTGTTATATACTATATTTAACGCTCTATTAGTCTTCTTTTTTTTTAATGTACTTTTTATCACATAAAATTTGGTGAGGCGCGAACAAATTTTAATTCCGAAAATGCGTCCCAGAGAAAAAATGTTTGGCAACCACTGCTCTGGAAGGACTTCATCGGATTATAGTAATGTTTTTGTCGATAGAATTATATATGTGTAGGAGGAAGATTCATTTGTTCTAATATAGAGAAATCTTTGTATTCTCCCATAGATAGATTATAAAACTTAATAAAATAATTTAAGCCTTTCTTTATATACGAAAGGATTGCTGAAAAAACTTCTGCCTCACTGATTCTGTGAATAATGGCAGTTAGGACATCAGCAGTGGATACAGTCGATCGAACTCCATACTCCTTGTCGCTCAGTAGGTTGTTCCTGTTGAGGTGATCAATCTTCTTGTTGATTATAACTTCAAGGAGTTTACTAATTGCACTGAGGAGACTGATGGTTCTATACTGTGAGGGGGTGAGCGATCTCCGGAATTCAGGAAAACCGGGCATACACTTGACACTTTCCCCAGATTTGAAAAGGATTTGTCCTTCATACAACGGTTACATAATTTCGCTAAGATCGAGGATAACTCCGGATTAACATTCTTAAGAAAAACCATTGGGATTTTGTCTGGACCTGTGGCCTTCTTAGAGTCAAGACTTTTGATAAGTCTTGAGACTTCCCAGGCTGTAATGAAAATGTTACTTAGATTGTACTCAGTGAAGAACGGGATGTCGGGAAGGGTATGGCTTTTGTCATCTAACGTATAATTTGAGGCAAACATCGAAGCGGAGTTGAAAGCTATAATGTTGATTGACATTTTTCCAAAAAATGACATGTTTATAATTGGTGATTATCGAAGAATTAATTTTAAAAACAGAATATGATTATGTAGTAAGAGATTCTTTGATATTGTTAAAGTCCAAAATTTGATATTCAAAATCTATGCATTACTTGAGCTTAAATACTGACCTTTCTGTCTGAGATAAACTCAGACAGATAGATGTATAGATCGATAGATATTTACTGCGTGCCAAATTATCAAGGTAACTTTTTTCTAATATTTCAAAAACAGTCAAATCAATTCACACAAAATTTTCACACAATGTTGGCAACACTGACCTGTACTGATCTGCGCAATGTAAACAAACTGGCGCCATATTTGTTATCAGCACGGTGATTTGAGCGTGCCAAATTATTAGAAAGGTTTAGTAAAATTCCCAGAATTGAGCACACAAAACGTTTATTAATGTTGCACGTGAATGTTTATCATCAAAAGAAGCTAATAAATAAGATAATCAAACAAATAATAACAGATACAAACAAAGGCACAGTTTTAAACAAATTAATAGGGAATGTGCTTTCCCTGTTTTAAAATTACTTGAAGAAGTCGACGATCCATAGAATTTGTTAATTGTAGGATGTCATCTGCTGTAATGCCGCGAGATATGTCAAGAATTGCTTCCCACAATTCAGCATTGCTCCTGAATTGTCGTCCGTTGGCGTACAGTCTTCGCTTACAAAAGTTTTCGATTGGGTTCAAATACGGAGAATTTGCTGGCCACTTCATTTTTTGAGGTTCATCGAAGCCAAACTGTTTCAAATATTCAGTAGTCCTGTGAGCAGAACATGAGGGAGCATTATCTTGCCTAAAAATAATGGCCCTTCTGAAGGCAACTCTTTGCCTTTTCATCCACGGTTCAAGATGCTCCTTATAAACGCTATGTATGCATCAGCAGTCATTTTGACGCCATCTGGTACTCTCCATGGACTCACTAATGTTTTTTCAATAATACCACCCCAGATCATTATGCCTCCACCGCCTTATTGGCGTCTCAAACGCTGATGACGATTCGGTCCGTTCATTACCCAGCCTTTGCACCATCTATCTGGCCCATCAAGTGTTGCTCGAGTTTCGTCTGTGAACAAAACTTCAGAGAAGTCAATCTTCATATTGTCCTCGGCCCATTTCAATCGATTTTGAATGTGATTTCTCGTCAACGGAGGCTTCGACAAAGGTTTGACTGTTGTTGCTATTTCCCTCAGATACCGACACCGAGTACTTTTAGACACAGTAGGATCCCCAATGCGACTGAAAAGCTCTTGAATGATAAGTCCAGGGTTCTTCGTGGCCTCTCGTTTAAGTTGTGACATGAGACGACGTGAAATAACCCTCCGCTTGCCTTTATCTGCCCTTTTGCGCACTTGTGTAGGGTCGGCGGTGAACTTTTTCATTGTTTGATGACACCTCCCTATCATTTTAGAAATTTTTAGGGTAGATTTACCTTTTGAGAGTTCTGAGGTGATAGTTTTCTTTTCAGCATCACTTAAACTGCTTTTACGACCCATCTTTTCACTAAATTCTTACACTTTTCTAATAACTTGGCACGCTCAAATCACCGTGCTGATAACAAATATGGCGCCAATTTGTTTACATTGCGCAGATCAGTACGAAAATTCTAGAGATTGCGCAGGTTAGTGTTGCCAACATTGTGTGACAATTTTGTGTGAATTGATTGGACGGTTTTTGAAATATTAGAAAAAAGTTATCTCGATAATAATTTGGCACGCAGTGTATAGACAGGAACTGACTGAAATAGATACATATATATGATGATACAGAAAGTTAGGTATAAACAGACTAAAATGGAGAGAAATAGACATGAACAGGCTAAGATAGATAGAGTGATAAATATAGGCCGTCTTAGATAGCAATGGTAATGATAATATCAGCCTTTTCCCTACAAGGAAATATTTGGCATTCATTGACCGAGCAGCCAGTATTGCTTTCAGTTGAAATTTGTAAAATCTGTCTCTTAAAACAAATTTTCAGGAAAACAGATTTCTCAAGTCCAATAGCTGTTATCTCTCTTCCCAATATTAATGGGAATTTCCTTCCTAACCTTTAATTTGTAGATATATACCTAGCAAAATAGATAGATAGATAGATAGATAGATAGATAGATAGATAGATAGATAGATAGATAGATAGATGGATAAAAACTATGAAAGAAAGAAACAAACAAAAAGAAAGAAAGAAAAAAAGAAAGAAACTGAAATATATAGATATAAAAGTATAAATATATTCTTTGAATTCCCAGGCTTTAAGAATATTTATAATTTACCAGAAGGTATATATTTAAAAATAGTATGTTATTTCAAACATTTTTTGCACATGGCTGAATTGTAAATAGAAATATTCGAGTTTCATGTGAATTGATGAAATTAAATGAAAGAAATTTATCAGTTCAACTTTTGTTTTTACCAGAGAACTCTAGAAAAATATAAACAATATTTTCTGTGAATATTGCTTGGTTTTCCTTTCAGTCACGTCAAGATATTCTTGGACATTCCAAGCTTTTTCTTAGCAATTCATTGACTACATACTGCTTTGGCCTCTCTTGTAGTTGTTAAGATTTGAAATTACTTTTTTTTTTTTAATTTTATTCCGCTCTCTTGGTTTATTTGGTCTTTTAATAGTTTATTTATTCTTTTAGTTTTCGTCTCAGACTTTATAATGAAACGGACAAATTCGTAAAATGGGGAAAACATGATAGCAATGATAAATTAAAATTAAACAAAAGGCAGGAAAGATTTGGAAAGAGAAAGAGAAAATAAGACGCTAAAAGAGAGAAGATGTGAGGAAACAGCAATGGAATAAGAGGATTTACTGTGATGTAAAGAAATAAGATTATGACAATCAAGAGAACGAATGCGAATAAAGAAGAAAGATAAGAAAGAAGGAAATAATGAAGAAAAGAAGGAAAGAAAGATAAATTAAAGATAAGACGGAATGAAAGAAGAAAAGGCGGTAAAAGGAAAGAAAATAATGAAGGTTAGGAGGAAGAAAAGAAGGAAGGAGGAACGGAACGAAGAAAAGAAAAAGGTAAGAACGAAAAAAAGATGGAATAAATAAGAAAGATAGAAAATTAGATGGGATAAAAGAAGAAAAGACGGTAAAAGAAAGAAGAATGAGTGAATGTTAGAAGGACTGAAAGAAGGGCGAAAAAAACAGAAGGAAAGAAAGAAGGTAAAAAACGAAAGAGAGGAAAGGGTAGGAAAGATGGAAGAAATAAGAAAAAAAGAAAGATGGAAGGTAAGAAGGAAAAAAAAGAAAGACCAGTAAAAAGGAAGGGAATAACGAAGATAAAGAAGGAAAGAAGAAGGGGCGGTGAAAAAAGGAGAAAAAGGAAAAAGGTAAGAAGGTTAGAGAAAAGGAAGGATGAAAGGTAGGAAAATGAAGGAAAGGAGAAAAGGTGGAAAGAAAGAAAGAAAGAAAGAAAAGAAAGAAAAAGAAGACACAAAACAAACTGACAGAGACGACAAAGAATATTTATATTTGCGTGTCATTCGTGCAAAGAATTTTAATACAAGATAAAATTTACTGATATCTGTTCTGCATCAAAGGACTTCAAGGAATTAGATCTTTGAAATGAAAACAATATTCGAAAGTACTTTCACATTGATTAGTGAGTCATACTGTCATCAAAGCGCCTATCTTTAATCAAACTCACCCCAAGCAAGACAATAAAACCACTAAGACGCAAGGGGTTACTGAGTGTGAGATAATATGAGAAAAATACTATTACGGAGAAAGAACAATAAAAGAACAAGAATTAAGAAAACAGAAGATAACGACTGACATTGTATTTACATTTTTGAAGATCAAAGTTTACAAGGAAGCCGGAATAGACTTCCACAAGCGAGAAGTGCAATAGAAGAAACTGTTAGCATAGAACTTACGGTGCGTAGTCCCCGAAGCCTCCTACCAAGGGAGCCTCATTGGGGCCCATAGTGCTTTGTGACCCTCACTATCTTATCAAGATTTGCTTTTTTTCTACTTATATACGTCACAAATTAATCTAAGCCCAACTGAATATTAAAGGATAAAACATTTTCGCGTATTTTGATGTCATTCCGGTTTCTGTTTTAATGGTTTTTTTTATTTTCGTCTAAATCCGTGAATTTCTTTTACTCATGATAAGTCCCGAAAAAACACTGTATATAATTTACTATTTTTTATCCATAATGTTTAATGTGTCAAAATTATTCAACTTTTTAATAAGAAAAATCTCAAGTTGATGTTAAAAAATTGCCTGGGGTTGGGGCAGAAGAAAGAGAAAACCGCCTCTAGGCTGATCTGTTGGCGGGGTCTCTCTGAAGTTCCGCCATTGTCATGTCCATCCACTCTTTATCTGATCAGCTCTTGCGTTGATGTTTCCGTCTGCGTCCGCCTTCAACACTGCCTTTTATGGTGGCCTTGCAGGGGTTATACTGTATGATCTGGTCAAACAATGCCACCTTCCGACGCTTTATAATGGTAAACAGAGATTCCTACCGGCCGACGAAACTTTCGACCTTGTTCCGTACACATAAGCGTTGATTTTGTGCTCCCAGTAAGAAATGCGGAGGAGCTTTCTTAGGCTCGAACTTCTAGATCCTTTTTCTTGTTTCAGCCAAGAATGTCCAGTTCTTACGCTCCTAGAGGAGGATGGACACGGCCAGCGATTTGTAGAACTTGAAATTGGTTTGAAAGCTGATGTTGCTCTGCCATATCCTTTCCAGTCTGGTCAATGCTGATGTGGCTGTGGCGATCTCTGTGCATTGCAGGTACCATCTTCTGACAAGGTTGTTCCCAGTATATTTTGCCTTCTTACAATTAATGGTTAGCCCTTGCTCCTCACTTTCTTTTACTGCTTTAACTCAGATGTCCTGTATTTTTCCTTCTGTGTCTGCCGTTAACACGGCATCATCTGCGCAAAAAAGCAAAAATAACAAGCTACCAAGGAATAAGCGATCAGATTTTAATCCCAGTCAATGCTTTTACAAGGACAATATTTCTGAAAAAAATGACTGGCCAGTTGTAGCGCTTGAAGTATAGTACACTTAATGTTCGATTTAGAGAAAAAGAAAAGAACAATAATATTTAGCATTATTGATATTTGGTTAGAAAAAAAGATTTCGATCTTACTTTAATGTTTTTATCACAATTCTGTGTCGATAAATTCCGATTGTTTAATCCTCGGCTCTCAGAGTCACAGGCTGAATCCCCACCCCCACCCCTTGCGATGCTAGTTTCCTCAATTCCTCCTCTATTTTCAATTGTAATGTAGTCATATTTTGCACCATTATACTTATGACTTACACTCGCATATATAACTGGAATTTTTCACCAAATCCCCACGTTTGCTAAAATTCCTCCGATTAAATTTGGAATTGCACCCCTGCGAACAAATTGTCTCTCGTTCATGAATCACTGTGCTAGAATAAATAGAGCAAATTTGGAGATAAAGAAATAAGTTCCGGTGAGACTTTTAGGGCGGAGGTCAACAGTTAATATTTATTTGAGAGACTATTTAAATTAACCACGAGTCCCCCAAACAAATTTCAGTAAAAAAAAAAAATGTTACTATTTCAATATCAGTCAATACAGCACAATAGTGAGGAAAGAGGGTTTGGTGAATTTGATATTCATAAGACATATTGAAGAGAAAAGGAACATAGGAAAACATTGAGTAACTTACCTAACGAGTTTGTGTAAACGACTGGCGGAACAGGAAGTGGAAGTGATTATTAAGTGGAAAATATTTCCTGTTTAGAATTAGGTTCCGGTTCCTTTTAAAGTCTACATCAAATCTCTACTTCTAACGTCTCCGCCTGAACTCTGAAATTATATTTACTATTTATTTTTTTCCTCAACTGGAGTAGATGGGTTCGCCTATCATGGTGGATTGATTCACACTCCTCCTCGGGTTTTTTAACACAAGTAGAGGTTTATCTTTTGTTTCCTATTTAGAATTTGGTTTCCGGTTCTTTCTAAAACCTTTTTTTATTCTCTTTCACTCCCAGCAGCCCCTTACATATTAGTGGCATTATCGTCTTGCTTGGGGTATATTTAAAAAAATACAAGCGCTTACAGCCAAAACGGATAGGAAGCTACGGAGAGCAACATTCGTCCATATCTTGAACGAACACATAAAAAAAAATAATTACCAGAACTGCTTTGTAAAGTTCGCTGTGATGTTGCAGTTAGTAAGTTAATCTCATACGCCATAATTGTTCGATCCTCACTGGGTGACCCGGACTTGCGAAAGTCTGCCAGACTGATCTTAATTCACACATTTTCTTTCTCACCGACCGGTTGTGTTTAGATATATCAATACTCAGCACAGTCCAATGTCGTGTAATGGGCATACGGCCATATCACGTTGAAACACCGGTTCATGTGCGATCTTTCATCGAAGTTAAGAAACGTCGAGCCTGGTCAGTACCTAAATAGGAGACATCTTGGAAATACTAGGTGATGTAAGCTTGGATGTGTGGGTGCTGTAATGGATAACGGCTCGGAATTGGAAATCGGAGAGTCGAGTTCCAATTCCAGTCGGTTTCGTTATGTTTACTCACGCACAAATATCCTCAGGAAAGGTATTAATCCACCTCGTCTCCTCTACCCCAAGCTATAGGTTAATTAAGACTTGTATCAGTAAGTCATTATTATCTCCAAAAATTCTTAGAGTCTAAAAATATTTTCTGGTAGTAGGTCGCATGCTGATCTTCTATTACATTAGAAGTTCGGTCTTGTGCTGAAATCGAACTAGATGAACAATCCTCTAAAACACCCGCCGTAATGCATCAAATGGTATGTTGGTCTCATATTGCATTGCACGTCATTTTAATCTTCACTAAGTGTCCTATACATCTGGATTTGTGCCAAAGTTAACATTGTCAAGTCAGTATTTGTTGTAGCATACCTACGGGCGATAGTGGCTATGCCCCCATTCTCATAAATACATTAGTGAATACTGTACGTGGTCTGTAATTGGAGATTCGTCTCCAGCTGTGCTGATCAAACTTTCTGCCTGGAGGCAGTGAGGATCCCCAGACTACGCTATGTCGAAGGGCAGAGTCTCGTCTTGGGAAACAGCTACCCGACCCCGTTTTATACGGGGTTTACGAAGAATTTTCGGCTGAGCCTACGGGCTCGGGTACCCCACATTAAATTTGGCCTTGTGCCACATCTGACCACGTGGGGCGGTTGGTAGATATCCTACAGTTTGGAATTCACTTGAGTCACTTCTAGAAGTTGAATACTTCTTCTACGCACCGCTGGCGAATCTTATACGTGTTGTTCTTGTCCTAAGTATTGTCGTTCATTACCAACCTTCGTTTAATTATTCTATTCAGTAACCTTCCCTATGTTGCAACTCTGGAATCATGTGTCATTTTTAAATTACCAGTGATTTATCAGACGTATTTTGTAATATCCGGCCGTCGAAGGCAAATAATTAAACAAACATAATATAAAAATAAAAATGAAGACGGCTATAGAAAGAGATCACGACAACAAAGTATAAAAAATGTGTTTGTTAGTTCCAATCAGTATAGGAATGTTTACTATTTACACTATTCCTCTTCCCACATGGCATCAGACTCAACACGGAGGCCTACATCAAGTGACTTGAGGAGGTAGTGTTGCTCAGGATCAAGGGAGTGGCTACTGAAATATCCTATGTCTGGCAACAGGACTCTGCAGGAGAACCCTATCATCTCTGTCAGACAATTTTTGCGACCACATCGCCCATTACATCTGGCTAACTAACTCCCCAGACTACGACCCCCTTGATTATTTTGTGTGGGGCGCAGTTGAGCAAGAGACGAACAAAACTCCTTGTAACACTAAAAATGAACTGAAAGCAAGTATTATGGCAGCATTCACCGACTTAAACTTAGGAGACCGTCCAGAACAGTTGCAGGAGATTCCGGAGTCGTCTGGGGGCCGTGGTTGAAGCCAATGGCGATTTTATTGAATAAATTTACTTTTTAGTATGTAATTGTGTAATTTTGGTAAATATATCTGTTAAAATGAGATGTCAGTATTATTTTCATTTTGAGCAATTTAGGTAATTTAGGCGACAATTTATCCATTGCACCCGGTATTATTCGGGTTATTGTCTTCATCTTTATTGTCATATCCACGACGTTTCGGCCCTTATACATTGCCCAGTGGATAAAAGCGTTGGTTGAGGTAATCCGGTGACTTGACTCAAAGAGTTGTAAGTTCAATACCTGGCCACAGCAGAGGTGAACAAAAACTTGAAGATTTGTGTTACTGTTATAACCTAGGAAGGGTTACTGAATGAGGGTGAGATGTACACATTACAAATCATGTAACTATATAAGTACAGGTCCTATTGATGTGGCTTTGGTCTGGGAATACATATATAAATTTCCCAGTAGGCATTCCTTCTCGGGAAACATATATACAGAAACCCTTAATCTATGCCCTTCGAGACCCCAGAGTTTTAGTAGCTAAATCACTATAACACGTCAACCGTTGGAACTAGTTAGCCAGACGATTCGACATAAGAAAATTTTGTTTCTTGTTCGGACGACACGATTTTAAATATCTGTATCTATTGTACGTGTGAATAAAGTGGGGGCTTCCCAACTACAAGACTACGACTTGAGTTGTATTTTTCTAGTCCTTTTCATCTAATATGATATATTGAGCAACGATGCTTGACAAAAAGAATCATGGATGGCGTGATCATAGGATTCGTTTCTCCTATAAAGTCACATGATGTGATTGAATGGACAAACCGAGGCGTCACATATATAAATTTACCAGAAGGCATTCACTCTCTGGAAATATATATACAGAAACCCTTTCTTTTCGAGACCCTAGAGCAGTTTTTCCCAACCATTTTTACTTCAGAGAGCACTTGTATAATAACTAAAACTTACCACCCTCTTGACCTCCTCAAGTCACTTGATGCAGGCCTCCGTTTTGAGTCTGAGGACCTGTGGGAAGATGAATAGTGTAAATAGTAAGGTGGACTTAAAATTCTAATAAGGAAAAATTAAAGAAATTTGAAAATAGGAAAATAATAAAGACATCTCCTGAAATAAACATCTATTTTTAAAATAGTATATATTTAAGTATGCTTGTGTGAAACCTGTTCTTTGGCAATTGTTGATGGTCTTATCTCTATCTATAAAAGGCAGGATGTGTGTGTGTGTGTGTGTGTGTGTGTGTGTGTGTGTGTGTGTGTGTGTGTGTGTGTGTGTGTGTGTAACGAATGCACGGCCGCAATTTTCGACGGATTTGCACCAAAGTTTACATGCACATGCTCCAAGTTAGCGGGAAGGCCAAGACCGACTATGCATTTCCCAACTCCCAACGATAGTGGAAATAATCGATTTTTTTCATGCTTCTACGGCAGTTTTCATGTAGTTTGCGGCCATTTTCTACTGGCCAGAATGAGAGCCAATAGCTGGCTGCCACGAATAGGCAGGAAGATTCTATTGGCCAGCGGGAAAGCCAACAGCTGACTGACACGAATGTTTACTAGCATGCTAGCATGCAAAAAAAATCGATAGCTGCATTCGTCACAAGTGGGAAAAAATTTAAATCTGCATGGCACTTTACTACAATTGGCTCATTCGCTTGCTTAAATTCAACGTTGATTCTGATTCCGCAGAACTGGGTTGGGTGTGAAAAAGTATTTGTTGTTAACATTCTTTTTCATTCGGTTTTTCCAGTTACGAGTCCTTTTTTTTAAAGCTGATCGTTTTGTGTTCATATTGTTTAGTTCTTTTTCGTAACAGATTTAATGTTTAGTATAGAGCTTAGAAAAAATTCGCAGTGTGAGATAGGCAAGAAGTAAGGCATGTAGCAACATCAGCACGGCAAAGGGCACTCCTTTAAAGGCAAGGAAGGGCAAAAATATTTAAAGTCAAGTGATAGCGATTGCTGTATGAGTCGTACGATTTTTTAATCAAGCACGGGCAACGCCGGGCCATGCTGCTAGTATGTGATAGACATACTCTCATTTCCTCATCAATGCATTCAATAGTTGCATTTAATGTTGATAAGTGAAGAAAATCATAATACAGATAGGTATAATATGGAAAATTACCATACAATATTCAGTGATTTACTACCTATCGAAGGATATTCTTATTCGATGGAAATCCAAAATTAATCAATGGATACCTTTTTATACTTGATATGTAACCTACGATCAGCAGACATAGAAGTTTTAAAAATATTATTTTTTACAATATAAAATAATAAGTTACTCTTCTGTTAACTTGGGGCGCACCTAGACACCTTTCAGGGCGCATTAGTGCTCCCGGGTGGACGAGTTGAAAAACTCTGCCCTAGAGTTTTAGGAACTAAAACACTATAATCAGTCCACTGTTGGAACTAGCCAGACGATTTGCAATATCTTGTTCGAACTGGACGATTTGAAATATCTATTGTACACGAGAAGAGGGAGTTCTCAACTACAGAACGGCAAGTTGTTGTATTTTTCTACTCCTAATCATTGTAGAGAAGATCTTTAGTTACAATTGATGGCATAGCAATCAAAATCAGTTTTATTACACTAGCTAACGACTTTAATCTTTACAGCTGATAATTACTCTTTGATCTAATGAACCATAAATAAACACTTTCAAGATCAGTCTTTGAGAAATACGTGATTCTTCATTTATATAGCCTATGATTTGTAACTGTTCACTGAGATATTAGATTCGTTCAAAGATTTCCAACGTCATGTGTGAGGGAAATCTGAGAAGTGTCTTTAACATGTACTGAGTTCGTCATTGATTGTGCCATCAGTCAAAATAAAATTAGTAAAACAAGTTAGATTAGATTAGATAGATAGATAGATAGATAGATAGATAGGAACAAAATGAGAGAGAGCGAGAGAGAGAGAGATGAACAGAATGAGATAGATAGATAGATAGGAACAAAATAAGAGAGAGAGAGATGAACAGAATGAGATAGATAGATAGATAGATAGATAGATAGATGGCAACAAAATGAGAAAGAGAGAGATGAACAGAATGAGATAAATAGAGAGAGAGAGAGACGTATGAGTGTGGTTAGATTCAACAGGAAATCTTCATTACAGGTTGCTGGAATCCAAATAAATTGTTACTGCCACAATATTACAATGAGTAATTGCTTCGTATGTACAACACATTAGACCATTTTCTTTTTCTGGCCAAGAAAGTCGAGTGCTGACTTTGCTACGTGACACCGCCTGTCTACGCGGTGCAAATGCCATGGCGCAGGCGATCATGGAGTTGGATTATAATGGGTTTTCATATGTCGCCTATTCATCACTCTCTCACTTCTTATCATAGTATTGAGTAAATAAAAGCTCTTGAAATTTCAAATTGGAGAGAGGCATACCCTTTACAGACTCCATCCTTTAAAGCAGGGGTTTACGTAGTCTGATCCCGCAAGATGGGACGTTGGAAGCAATGCTCTGCAGTATAACGTAATGTATATCCACCTATATAGCATGCGTGGGTGGTGTAAGGGATGGCGGCTCGGAATGAGAAATCGGAGAACCGAGTTCGATATTCCAGTCAGGTCCGTTACATTCACTTACGAGAAATAACCTTTGGGAAAGGTATGAATCCATCTCCTCCGCCCAGATACAAGTCATACTATTAAGTAGGACTTGTATCTGGCAAAAATCATAGTTATTTGCCCAAAAAATTGTTAATGTGATATTCACTCAAAAAAAAAAGGAATTATTCTTACAATCTGCAATATGTTTCGTCTTTAAATAACCTACAAAGGGCCGATAAGCCGTAAAAAACAAATCAATCAATCAATCCAAACACACACACACACACACATATATATATATATATATATATATATATATATATATATATATATATAGCAGAGTGGTTAGAACGTTCGTTTCTGACCATGAAACCCGGGTTCGTATCTCACCAGCGTCGATTTGTCAGGAAGCAGACTTCCTGATACTATCGGACTGGATCGAGGTCGATCCCAGCGTGCGGCCCCTTTTGAAAATGCCTGATAACCATACCACGGGTTAACCCAAGCCTTCTGAGTGGAGTTAGATAGACGGAATTCTTTGGGTGGGGTGGCGTCGATTGCTGTGCTAGCACAAAGCCACAAGTCATCGTCGCCGAAGGTTCAAATTGTTGATCACGCTAGATAACACGCTCTCTCCCAGAAACTGTAGCATAGTTGCAGTATAAACCACAATTTGAGCAAATACAAATGTGCCTGAGCGAGCGTCTGCAAGAGGGATTGGCTACCGCCCTAGTAGACGGGTATCCTCGAATACGAGTTACCAGCTATTATATATATATATATATATATATATATATATATATATATATATATGACGTCACACATTATGAAATGAACAATGTCCGACAATTATTTTTAAGACATTTTTATGTTTATACATTCTTTTTATAGATACAAATATTTAAGTAAATGCCCTGTTTATAATAAACAGACCGATAAATGTTGTTTAGTACTGTTTATTATAAACAGACCATTTACTTAAATATTTGTATCTATAAAACAAATGCATAAACATAAAATATATATATATATATATATATATATATATATATATATATATATATATATATATAAACATAAAAATATAAAATATATATATATAAACATAAACATAAAATGTATTATATATATATATATATATATATATATATATATATATATATATATATTTTCAGCTTTTTGGAAGTAAAGTCTGATGATCCAGAACCCTGTTAAAGGGGTTATGGTGAAATAGCTTATTACATGGAATCTTAACGTGGTCTGTTTTTTATTCAAAACACACACACACACATATATATATATATATATATATATATATATATATATATATATATTATATATATATTATTTATTCACAAAAAACAAATGCAAAGGTTAATGATTTAATTGGCGAGAAATCCATCATCGCAAACAATTCAAATAATATACAAAAACCTCCGAATCCGTTTGCATTTGTTTTTTGCGTGAATAATTCATGAATTTGTAAATTGATTGCACGTTTATCGATATATATATATATATATATATATATATATATATATATTGCATCAAACTTTTCACGGAGTGCACAGATACTCATACATAACCATTTTGATGAGTACTATGTTACATATATATTACTTGTCTATTCCTATTTTTACGTATGTAATAGTAGTCTATTTTAGATTCTTTTCAAATCGCCTTTTAATAATTTCATTCCAAGCAAGTCAATAATGACGCATGAGATTACTTAAAGTGAAAGAAACTGATAAAACATTATTGAAGAGAGATGGCATAATTAAAGACCAGGATTCAAAGAGACAGAAAATGACGATTGACATTACATTTAAATTTCTGAAGATCGGAGTTGACAGGAAAGTGAGAAGCCAGAAGAGAGCTCCACAAGCGGGAAGTCAGAGAGAAGAAACTGTCGGAGTAAACTCCTCTTTTGGTTCGTTAACCCTTTCACCAGGGGTCTCTCTTCCCTGGCTATAAATAGTCGCTAACCCTTCGCCTCTCTCTCTTTTTCCTCAGGCTTTTCAGCTTTACCATCTCGCAGATGTGAACGCTCAGAGAAAGCGTTTCCCAATTGCTGGGAACGCTAAGCACAATACACGTACGTACGCTCACTCACCACACACACACACACATATATATAATATTCACACACACACACTCTGTCCATTGTAACTGTCCATGTAACTTGTTATTAATATATATATTTGTATACATATATTTATCGGTCTTGTGTTTGTTTTTCTTTGCCTTCTTTGGACTTAATTAAAGTCCAACTTTCTCATGTAGTTGGACCGGCTAGCAGGAAAATCTTAACCCCACATGTGTTGTTCTACTTCTATCAACAACATCACAGCCACGGTCCACTACAAAACTATTAGCATAGAACTTATGTTTACATCTACCAATTTCAGCATTAAAATGATGAAACGTAACAGTCAATCTAGTACCGCGCTTAAATTCGTGAAGTCAAGGTACCAAAGAGGAAGGCGGATCAGAACAATTAGCATGAAGATATTATTAGAAAAGGCACAGCGAAGGTACGTTACGACAGTGCTAAAATGACTGAAGCTGAGATACCTAGAGAGATCCGATTACATTGCAAATTATTTGGGTTCTGTATAAAAATAACATTTGTTTTATTTAGTTTTATTTGCAGTGCTGTTTCACGCTTTTACATACGCCCACCATTTTTCATATAACATTTTAAATATAACAATTTTTGCCTATTAACTATACTGTTTCACGCTCAGCGAATTTTTTTTTTAAATGGGTGTTTGTTATTAACTCTTTCGAAATTTATTGTTATTTTCAAATCTTTCAAAAAGAATACGCCAGCGTGCCGACAGTTTTAAATAATTTTATTTTTTGTTTATTAAATTATTGACGTTCTTAAATTCTCCATTTGTTATCTTCTCCTTCAAGCATAGATTGCAATTTCTTGTTCTGTTATTCATTTCTTTTATATACCATTCTACTAACGGTGTTATTTGTTTCATTTTTAGTTTCTGTATAAATTTAGCAAACATAGTATTATTCGTATAGGTCTCAGAAGAGTTAACTATAAATAAATAGCCATTTTGAAAAATCGCTAAGCGTAAAAGGCACCATTTCAAAAATGTTATATTTGTTTAAAAATGTTATATTTTATATGTATGAAAAAGTTTTGTGCTATATCGGTTAAAGATTTTCAAATATCGCTTCTTGACGTCTTCATGTGACAGTTCGTGTTATCTTCTTTAGTTGTTTTTTAACGGAATATTTAGTAAGTTTTTTTTCCTAAAATTGATAATATTTTATTAATGTAAGACATGTTTTTAATGCTTAATACTTGTAATACTTATAGTTGGTATCTTTTTTTTATAGTTTATGTGTTAGAGCGTTTTTGCCTTATTGGTAAGGATTTGTCTATATTTCTGAGATGAGGTATTATGTACATTATTTACATTATTCAGTTAATATGAGATCGAGCACTCTTTCTCCGGTGTGCCTCTATAGCAGACTCCTTTAAGAGCTGCTTATTTTATTCTTATTTTATACTTCGTATTTGAAATAGACGCCCCATTTTTATTTATTAAACAGTGAGCATTACGTCTATCGGTCTGTTAATGCCCACTGTTTAATAACTGACAATGAGGCGTCTATTTCAAATAGGAAGTGCCTACTATAACCGTTGAAATAATATAAATGTATGATTAAATAAATCCATAAATTTTATATATATATATATATATATATATATATATATATATATATATCATTAATTAATTATATATATATATATATATATATATATATCAACAATTAATCGATTATATATATATAAATATATATATATATCAACAACTAATCGATTATATATATATATATATATATATATATATATATATCAACAATTAATCGATTTATATTATTTTTAATCCAATATATTTATTACTTCAAACGTTATCATAGCGGACACTTCGTATTTAAAATAGACTCCTCATTTTCAGTTATTAAAAAGTGTGTATTAACAAGCCGTTAGATCACAAAGCAAATTTCCTAAACAGCCCTCAATATCGATTACTCAACCCAACTAAAAATAATATCGGTAATATCAGCAAAAACATCATTGAAAGCACATGCAAATACATGAAAGATGCTGTAGAAACTAACTAGTGGCATAAAACAGAAGCCATAGAAAGGTTTACTAATATAAAAAGGAAGAAAGAATGTATATTCATCCAACTCGATATTTATGACTTACCTTTGCCCGAGAATCTGCTAATGAATCAATAAATTTAACAAGAAGTTACTGTCTTATAAACGATCGCGAAATCAAAATCACGAAACAGGCACAAAAACCTATATTATTCCATAACGGTTATTTGTGGACCAAAGAAATAACCCAGACTTTAATATTGCTATGGGAGCATATGATTCAGCAGTGGCATGTGAAATTTTTGGAATCTTGTTACTGTGACGACTAAAACTTATTTTCGACATTAAGAACACCGTACTCTATAGAAATGACGGTGTAATTCTCCTCCGTAAAACAAGTCCAAGAAATATAGACCAATTGAAAAAAGAACTGATCAATTTTTTCAAAGATCACGAGCTAAATATTACCACGACTACCAATGGTAAAGTGATCAACTTTTTCGATGTGACCTTGTACATGAATAATATTTATTACAAACCATGTACCAAAGATCCATATAACCATAAATACGTCGGTAAAGAATCAAACCACCATCATAAAATTCTAGATACTTTGCATAAATCAGTCCGAATTAGATTACCAACTCCAGCAATAAGGAAATATTTGATAATAATAAAATTAAATATATAAAAGCTTTAGAAATAAGCATCTATAAAGTATAGAGTATTTAGAAAAAAAAAACAAAGAAGGTAAACATAAACAGAAACACCATAGGCGTAACATTATATGGTTGAATCCACTTTTTAATCGTAATGTCCAAATGAATATCGCAAGAATTTTCCTAAATTTAATTCATAAGGACTTTAATCATTCACCAAAACTAAAAAAAATATTTTTACCACATAATCATATTAAGATGAGTTATAGCTGCGTTAGTAACATCGATAAAACTATATCCCAGCATAACAATATTATATTAAATAAATATATGTTCAACGTAAGCAAGTTGATCTTTCGAAAAATAAATGCAACTGCCGAAAAAATATGATCTGTCCTTTAAACGGTCAGTGTATGACTGATAATATTATATACCGAGCTAGCATACATTCCGGTAACAATCGATGTCAAATTTTATTTTGGTTCCACTTAAAATCCTTGAAAATTTCATTTCTATCATCATTGAATGACTTTAAGCAATATAAAATACATAAACAGCATTGTTCTCTCTAAACATTTCTACACTTATTACGTTGGATATTATAGCAAGAGCCAAATCTTACCATGGGAGAGGCAATAAATGTAATTTATGACTTGTTGGAAAATTAGTTATCTTAAAATACTTAAATAACCCTAACTTATTAAACAAGAGAAATGAATTGATGGTTAATTTTTAATATAAATTATGGTTGCTTTTTTTAAAAAAAAAACGAACTAGTAATTTCTTTTTATGATTAATATAGGAAGTTAATATACACAATTTTAAAATTATTTTTTACATATTAATTCCGTTTATTTAAAATGCCAAAAATTTAAAAAAACTGTAATTCAAATATAACTGCGCCAACATTGCGATAATCAGATATTTTTATTAAAATTTAAATTATATTACAGTCAATCTATACTCAGCACCTGAAGATTGCGTTGTGAATGAAACTCCGAGTGGTGCTATCGGTGAGGGATAATACGTATATTTATTAATATATTCTTAATAGTTCTGTTTTATTACACCGAGTACTGTTTTATTAACACCAGCACTATATGCGACATCATATATATATATATATATATATATATATATATATATATATATATATATATATATATATATATATTCGAAATATAAACTCATCAAGTTCATATTTAATCAAATATTTAGAATAATTTCACACAGCAATTGCAATAGGACAGAATTCTTGAACTAGCATGCGCAAGTTGTGTGTAATAATATCTTCAACAAAAGTTGTGTCAATTTCACCTAAATAAACAGTAGGTCAGAAAAAATATATATATATATATATATATATATATATATATATATATATATATATATATATATATATATATATAACAAAATACTAGTAAATGAGGTTATTTATCGTACATCAATCTTAATAACAACAAATTTGATTCAATGGGCTTGTATGTATACAAGTATGTGGTTTTGGGTCAGACTAAAGGTGGGGGGGGATATTAGTTTATATGTCCGTGCATGTATTGGATTTTGGCGTCCAAACTGCGATAATTTAACTTTTAAAAGAACTACTGTTGAAATAAATGCCTTCTAGCAAATAAATGTGTTTATTATACGTTTTCAAGGCAAAAATGTTCTTATGCAAATTCTGAAGCAAAAATCAGATCCCAATCGTATTCTCATACAAAGCCTCCCTGTTAATTTATTTTACTTCAAGATCAATCAATGGTTGAAAGACGTCTATAATAACCGCGCGAATACAATGTTTATGTGTGATGGATCAAATTTCCCCCACTAATCAAATGCAAATGCTTAAGTGGCAAAATCCAAACCTTTTGAAATGTTTGCGAAGAAAACTTTAATAATCCATGTAAATTATAATTTTCAAAAATGAACAAACTAGACAGATTATAGCGAATACATTGTTAGAACACATTTATTAATCACTTTCTGACAAAATAAAAACGTCTTTTTATTGAAAATTATCAATAAGCTGCAATATATTTACTGAATATCAACTTAAAATATAATAAATTTATACTTAAAACATAAAAATTACACAGAATTCAAAACGTAACAAATTATTAATCTGAAAAATTCCAGTTTTTAAGCATGTATAGTTATTAAGTTACTAAAACTTTTATATTCAAGTAAGACACTTTAAAATGGAGTCGAGTATTTTTTGTTAAATATTCGCGAACATTTTATGTCTACTACTATGTCCGACTTCCAGATGTAAATAAAAGAACAACTTATCAAGTACAGAGTCCATAATCGGAAATAAATTCCACATTTCATTGGTAAGAGGAGTTAGTAAGAAATGCCCCAGGTGTTATTGAGATGCTTTACAAGAAAAAAATGGAAATATCATTTAAAACCAGAATCCCCTAAAGACGGGAAATTTTACCAAGAAACTTCGAAGTCGGGATAAAATTGATATTGAAAAATTATGTAATCTTTTCATATATATATATATATATATATATATATATATATATATGTTGTGAGGCTCTCCCCTTTTTACATAAGATGGACTCGTCCAAAGTATACTTATACTGACAGAGAGAATACCTGCTGTTGAGATACGTGGAGATACGTTGAGATACGTGGAGATACGTTGAGACAGGTTGAGAGATACGGAGACAGACACAGGGTGTTCTCAGAGAGTTATACAAGAGTCCAGAGAGAGATGATTACGCATTCCTGGACAACTAATCTTCACTTCAAGTCTGTATTCTTAGGTTAATACACTTATTTTTCTATCTCAATTTCTGGCGTTGTTTATTTATTTGTGCAGGATTCCATTCCGGAATCCACAATAATATATATATATATATATATATATATATATATATATATATATATATATATATTTGGAGATACACTTTATCAACTTTCTTCTTTTACTTCCTTTTTTTTTTTTTTTTTTTTTTTTTTTTTTTGTAGTCGAGATTTTACCAGGCTAGAATTTTATACCCCATAACTTTCTACACGTTAATTTTGTTGCTGTTTGGGATGTTTCGTGCTTGATCCTTCTTATAGAGTTCATTTGGTCGCTGATAATTTTTGTTTCGATTCCGGATTCAAAGTCAGAAAAGATCAATTTTGTCTGAATTTCTGGGATATGGTGTTATTATTTGCAGCCGAAAAAATGTCCTCTTTGTTCTTATTATCACAACGTTTCGGCCATTGTACCCTCTGACCATCTTTAGTTGCCTGCCGCTCCGTGTAACCTTCAGGGAATTTCAAACTTAACCTTTTATTTAATCTACTGGGGTAGATTATTTTAATTTAGTAATGTCAGAAGCTGCCAGGTTATATTTAAGGCTCCATGTTCTAGACTTGGGATTATCCAACGGGACAATAGTCTAGTAGATTAAAGCATTGGTTCGTAAAATCGATGCTATAACAACATAAGTTTAATCCCTGCGCCAGACAGTGCACTCAGTGGAAACAGGTCGAGCAATAAAATAGGAACAAGACGAGATTTTTCTAGATATGGATAACGGAACGAGAACAGTCTAACTCCATGGAAATTCCCTAACTCGAATCGGCAGGAACCTGAAGAAAGGTTGAAACGTTGTGATAACAGCAACAAAGAAGAGGACAATAATGTAAGTAATCAATAACAAACTCTATCATCACAAGATATTTCCTTCTGTCACAAGTTTGAAGTTCATACTTCATGCTCTACGCGTGACCATCAGATTTAAACAAATATCTTTAAACGATAAGTAGTGAATCTATTCTCATAACGAACTGAAATCAATGTTTCTAAGAAAGCTGAATCGAACCAAAGCTATTGTTACCACTTAGGTTTCCAACCGCGGCATGCTAAATCTGCAGATGGGGTTGAACTCCTGACAGTATAACCAAAGTGGTGATGATACGGCATCGCTGAGCGGAGAGCTTCCTAGACAGAAGTCAACGACCACTTCAGAGGGTCCCCTCAATTGAATCAACAGCCACGTACCGGTGTCCAAATCGATCAGAAGAATGTCGTCTGTGGTATAACCTGAAGAGTTATCAGTTCCACCAGGTCTACTTTGCCCAAGACACGCTCTGCATAAATGATTACCTGCCGAAGCTGGTCAAGTGCTCAGTTTGTTGCGCTCACTTTCGCACTAATACCCTTGACAAATGTATGAATCTGTTTCTTCTCACCTTCCCCCAGCTATGGATTAAATAGAAGACCACACTTATGCTTTGAGTAGCGGCCAGTCTAGGAGAAGGACAACTCTGAATTTGAAAAATGTCGGGAAGGCAACAATCCACCACCTTTCTTAAGAAGTCATAGCAATTCAAAGAAAATAAATAAAAATAAACTGTTTAAGATCCGTGATCGCCAACATCCTGGCGAAATCTGGTGTTTAAACCCATTTATGAACACCATGAAATTCGATCTTAATTATTAGATTAATTATTAAAATAAAAATCCGACATTAATTATAGGTTTCTACCTAAACCCCGTTCATGCCTGCCGTTCCCAAATGTGTTAAAATGTCGTGATTTATACTTTAAGTTAGGTTTAAATGTAGAACCAGACAGGTTAAGAATTAACTACCCCTAACCCGCAGAGCCGATGAAATTCGATACATTTAATATATTATCTAATTCTGACTGAAGCAAGTTTGATTTTGTTCTCAGAAAAAAATACCGTGAAGTCTGGTGTTTAATGTAATACGTTTTTTTTGGGGGGGGGATAATGTGTCCATTTACCAGGCAGTTCCTTCTTAAAAGGAGGAAGGATACTACTTTTTGTGTCTATTCTAAAGTGTAAAGGTTTTTCTGAAGACCCATTTAAATTCCTGTTAACAGCTGCATTCTCACTAGTAAATGTCTTATTACATATACATAGCACAGCGCACACGAAAAAGTGCCTAGTATAGACTGATTGTCTCAGCCTATGTTAGAAACTATTTCTCAAGCAGTTTCACATGCTCAGATTAATAAGAAACGACATCTCTACTGAGTTTATACTAACTTGAAATAAAATATAATTACAATTTACGAGAAAACATAAAACTTACACAGCATTTAAAATATATATCAAATTATTAATCTGCAAAGTTTCAACTTGTAAGCTTGTATAGTTATTAAGTTATTTGGAATCTTGTGCACTTCAAATAATAAACTTTAAAATGGAACCGAACATTTTCCTGTTAAATATCCTTGTGCACTTTATGTCTACTAAAACGTCCGTTTGACAGGAATAAACAAAAAGAAAACGTCTCAACTAGGCAGTAATCAGTCGGATGTAACAGTCCAAGTAACAAGCGGAGGCAGTAAGAAATCATCCCGTGTCGCCTATTTTCTGTCGTACGAAAAATATCTTCATATAAATAAACTAAATCAAAAAAAAAAGAAACAGTTCTGTAAAATATCTCAAGAATTTCTGGAATATAAAATTCAGATAAGTTAAATATCAAGACATAGTAACGAATACAGTATACAACCTGATATCAGTCAGCCTACTGAGATGCCATCCATGTTAGAAATTACTTAGGTCTCGCTGTTTTGCAGTTGGAATAGATAGACGTAACGTAAGTCCTCTTCTAATAGTTTATTCTCGCACTTCTCGCCTGTGAAACTCTCTTCCGGTTTATTTCTTCCCTGCCACTTACGATCTTCAAAAAATTTCAATCGCTATCTTCATTCTTCCTGAATCCTGTTCTTCGATTGTCCTTTCTCCTCCCTAAAGTTTTCTCACGCTCTTTTCCTCTCAATAAACCCTGGCGTCTTAATAGCATTATTGTCTTGCTTGGGGCGAACTGATTATATTGGTTTGGTTTGCTTTGGATGATTTTGTTTAGCGACATGTGGTTTATTTAATACCGAAATTTAAATATTTTGAAGTTTTATGTCTTCAATTAAATATATTTTAAACGCAATCGCATGCCTTCAACTGCAAATAAAATGTATTGGTGGTCATTTTTCTATAAAATGTATTTTATACTTTCATTGTGTTTTGTTTTTGTTTTGGGTTCACTATTTGAGCATATCTCGGACCCTAACAGTTATATATATATATATATATATATATATATATATATATATATATATATATATATATATATTTTAAAGCATTTCACCCCAAGCAAGGCGGGAAGCCACTAGGACGCAAGGGGTTACAGAAAATTTAGAGCAAAATCAGATAGGAGTGATAGAAGAAAGGATGAGGGTAGTGGATAGATCAAGGCAACTGGAGATGTCGATTGACATTACACTTGAATAGCTGGAGATTATAGCTCGCAGGGAAACAGGAGAAGGGAAGGGAGTTCCACAGGCGAGAGGTGCGAGACATGAAGCTATTAGAGTACAAGAGACGGCTATATTTAGGAGTTTTGACAGTGAAGGGGTGAGAGCGGGATGCCAGCCTCGTAGGGCGCTTGAACTCATGAAGTCTGGGAACCAGCGAATGCAGCTCCTCGGAGCAATTTCCATGGAAGTATTTGTAGAACAGACAGAGGGAGGCGACGGCGCGTCTGTGAGAAAGTGACTGTAGACGAGACGCCAGGGCAGGGCCAACCACATGCTCTTCTTTTCTTTTTTTTTTTTTTTTTTTTTTTCTTTCGAACCGGGATTTCTTACTAAACTATCAAATAAGGGAGGATCATTGGGACAAAATGTCTTTGAGTGGTGGGAGAGAAAAAATAGATAAATTTAAAAACGAAAAAAACACACACACACACACAAACAGAGAAAAATGCAAAAATGTAAAAATGTAAATGGGTTTCTGCTAGAGCGAAACTATACTCACATGGGCAAGCAAGTGGTTGTCTGCCTTCTTCCTCATGATGGTGACTGAATATACAGCTTACCTTATGTCCAAGCGTCGACCTGGTAGGGGGGGGATCAACGGCCAATCCTCCGCCCTCACCACGTACTGGGCTTGGAAGATATGCTTTCAATAAGATTCGGAACGGGAGATAGAAGCGGCGAGAACAATTCCAAGTTCAGACAATATATCAAGCAAAAAGATACTGTCACAACATCGTTAGAATACTGACGAGACACCATTTGCATCTAGCCAAAGACATTCAATTTTCCATCTTTCCTGCTCTTTTCTTTTTCTTCTTTTTTTTTTCTTTCGAATCGGGATTTCTTACTAAACTATCAAATAAGGATGCAGATTTTGCCAACTCCTCTCTGACCGCGTCACGGTCGAAACTGTCACCCCGAGGCAAACAGAAGGGGCACCAGACCATATATGGCAGCAATACTCTATGCAAGGGCGAATTGTGGATTTGTAGATCTGGAGGATCGACTCCGGGGAGAAAAACTTCCTAGCGCGGCTCAGGGAGCCAACTTTCCTTGCAGTGGACGAGGCAATTGACTCAATGTATTTATTCCATCTCAGGTCAGCAGTCAACGTGAGACCGAGAAGCCGCAGAGAGTTGCTCTCGAGAAGTTGAGCGTCAGATATTTTAATGGCGGGAAGGGAAGGATCTCTGTGGTGATTAATAGAGAGCAGTTTTGTCTTAGAAGCGTTGAAGTTGACCAGCCAATTCATGCCCCAGTTCACAATCGAGTGGAGGTCCTTTTCAAGACGCACGGCCAAGCGAGTTTTGTCAACGAGACTAGATTTGTTTTTGAGGCAGGAATAAATTGTGGTGTCATCCACGTAGATGCCAACTTGGGAAGTTATTGCGTCAGGAAGGTCGTTTATGTAGATAAGGAATAGAGTGGGACCTAGGATGGAGCCTTGGGGAACACCTGCGTTCGTGGGATAGGAACTGGAGGAGAATCCATTGACAACGACCTTCAATTCACGGTTTGACAGGAATGATCGTATTAGGTTATATAATCGACCCGTAATGCCATAACCCTGGAGCTTGCGAAGAAGGCCGGCATGCCAAACCCTATCAAATGCTTTGGAGATGTCTAGTACCACGGCTCGGGCTTCCCCGTTATTTTGGAGAGCTCGGTAGACTGTTTCAGTGATGGCCGTAAGCACATCGGCTGTAGATCGGGCAAAGCGGAAACCATATTGCTTGTCTGAGAGCAGATTATGGGATGTGAGGTGGTTAACCACCCTGATATTGATTAGGGCTTCGAAGACGTTGCCGAAGAGGGGAAGGACTGATAGGACGGTAGTTGGAAGGTTCGGAGTTCTTGAAGACAGGAACGATCGAAGAGGACTTCCAGCAGTCAGGAAAACAAGATTCCTTGAGGCAGTAGTTGTATAGTTTAGAAAGGGCGGGCGCCAGTTCAGGCGCGCATTTCTTCAAGACAATGGCTGGTATCCAGTCTCCACCACTAGCTTTGTTGGGATCTAAATTAGACATAACGCCCAGTACCAAAGATGGGGTTATGTTTAACCCACTCAATATGGCCTCAGTTCTAAGAGGGAAGTCGGGTATGGGTACACCGGAAGAGTCGAGCGTCGAGTTGAATGAAAATTTCCGAGCAAAGCATTCAGCCTTGTCGATAGAGGAGGTCAGGACTTCGAACTGGTTGAATAAAGGAGGTATAGAGGGTTTGCAATTGTTCAATACGCTCTTGCAGAGACGCCAATAATCTTTGGAGCCAAATTTGCGAGAGGCAATACGTTCCTTCATTCGAGCCGCAAATAGTGACTTAGCATCGTTGAGGACACGCTTACATTCGTTACGGGCTGAGGCAAAGAGACGTCTATTGCAGTCAGACATGTCGCTACGGAATAGGTGGAAGTAGTGGTTCCTATGGGCGATGGCGGCTGAGCAAGCAGCCGAGAACCAGGGGGAAGAGCGCGACTTGACCCTATATTTCCTTGATTGGATGAAAGCGTCGATTCCAGCTTTAACCCAGGAAGAGACCTCAGAAGCACATTCTTGGACGGGAAGCTTAAAGACTCCATCCCAAAGGACATCGCGGAGGAAATCACGGAACGCGTCCCAGTCAGCTCGTTGATAGTATAACGAGGTTCTAGTGGTAGGAGGTTCTTTATAGGGGGTGGAGTTAAAGGAGATGTTAACTGATACCACTGCATGGTCAGAATTACCAAGAGGGCAGAGTTGCGAGGCACCGCAGGATTCGGAGATGGAGGTAAAGCGCAGATAGATATATATATATATATGAACCTAAAGAGCCAGGTAAACCTACCTAGGTTTCACCTATACGGATCGTCAGGGTCAACTGACGATCCGTATAGGTGAAACCTAGGTAGGTCTACCTGGCTCTTTAGGTTCATATTTAGGTTTACTCTACTTAGTGTATTGAGCACTTTACGTAGTTACTTTTGCTTTACTCGTTTTGGAGTTTTTTTTCTTTGGACTCTGAGCTTGGATTCTGGACGATTGTTTTCGCCTCAATTTCATAATCTTAGTTCTTTCTTTTTTTATCCCTTATTTTCCCTTGGACATTGGTTTGTTCACTTACAAGCCAAAATACCTAAGGTTTTTCAAAACGGGCATAACTATATATATATATATATATATATATATATATATATATATATATATATATATATATAAAGAGAGAGAGGGGGGAAGAGAGAGAGAATTAATACAAATATATCATTTGTCACTTACCTGATTGGTGTTAGCTTCCGCATTCCGATTCCAGAGCTTCGTAGACAGGCCCTCTATAAATCACTCTGTCCAATCGTCAGAGGGTATCAGCAATTGACTGTTTATATTCTCGTTTTTTTTATATACATGTATTTTTCATTGGTGCAATGAAGGCTGGTGAGCAAAACGACCGTAATGTTGGATAATAACAACAATGATGACAATAGTTCGCATTTTTGAATAATGTAAATAGTGATTAATTACTCATCCCAGAAATTCAGACAGAAAACGTTGAGATTTCGGTCAATAACATCATAACAACAAACAGATACGCGTTTGCACCAGAAATCAACTGAATGCTAGCCACTTCTTTTCGTCTCCATACGAAACCCTATTATAAAAGAAAGCTGTCACCTCTATAGAAGAAACGAATTGATAATAAAAATGTATAGCGCGAATATTATTATTATTATTATTATTATTATTATTATTTGTCTTTTTGCGCAGCTTATTGGATGTTATTAGCTGGTTTTGAACTTATTGGATATCAAGCTACCTCCCATAGCCTTAGGTACCCAGTACTTTTTATTGTTCGTGCTACGCCAAACAAACATGCCTTCTGCAGCAGATAAAACTCACTCGTAAATCCAATGCATTCAACCAATGGGCAACAGAATCTTCAATGCTTATTCTCGTCCTCCATCCTTTCTACTAAACTAGAATCTGTTTACATTACCTTGAGGACGCATTGTCCTATATATGGTTAATAACTTCTTGTTTTAGTTGTTTTGTCCGCCTCATTACACCTGCACTGTACCAAACGATATACCCTATAAAAATTATTTTTAATAAAAACGATAATATTAAAATTGTATGAGAAGTATTAATTAAAATGTAGAAATTGTGTAACAATTAATATAGAATCTATTTGAATAAAAAAAAAAGATCATATTAAACTATATGAAAAACTAATTAAGAAAAATTGAATTTTACTAACACAGTTACTTTGAAAAAGAAACCGTCAAAATGAAGCCGGAAACTTTATGAAAAAAATAAGAATAAAAAATAATACAAGAATAAAAAATTAATGCGTAAATATTTGAAAATAAAAGAGGCTCCAAGCCTATGTTATCTACATATAAAATTTTGTGTTTTTCCGTTAGTCCGTCACACCCTCAAAAATAGACATACATTGACCAATCGAAACCAAATATTGGGGAGAAATGCAAACAGGCACAAAATACAGTTTTTTTACTAGCGTGCGTAGCTTAGTACAATAAATTTTCATTAAATTTTTTTGGAAAAATTAACAGTTTTATTATTTAACATACAAAATATTCCCACTATTTTAAAAACAATTTAATGATTAAAATAACGAATACTTATTTATTAAAAAAGCAATATTGCTTATTGTATAACTTTTCTTTAAGTTTTTACAAGGAATCTAGTTTCCAGTTGCCCCTACGTTTGCAAGAACTATTTTTAAAAAAATCACAAGACCAAAAGCTTCAAAAAGTTGGAATTTGGCTCCAGAAAAATATGAATTTATTATTCGCTGTTAAAAAGGAAAAAAAGAGAAAATGAAATTTTCTTTAAAAATATTGTTTACCACGAAGTTCTATAAAATTAAATAAAATTAAATAAATTATTAAACCGCGAAGTAAGGTTTTTGCCAAAGTATTTTTCTAAACAAATTCACCTTTTTCAAATTTCATCGATTGGTTTGAGAAATTGAACGTAGAGTTTGTAAATCTCGACAAAAATTTTAGCGATAACTTCAACAATACTAAATACTGTGAGGATTTTAACACGCGGGAGTGTGTTACAAAGAAATTCTAGTATAAAAAAAAAGAAGCCAGACGTTTTACACTTTCAGCGACAAAGGTTTACAAAACTAGATTCGGCTTTGATGCTAAAAACTAGCCTTTTTTTTTAATTAAGTAAATTTCTTTTGTTGCTAAGAAATTGATTTATACGAATTGCTGCTCTAAAGGAAAGTTGTTAAAATTTTTTTGCTGTTAAGTAAAAAGGTTGTTTTCATTAACTAATGTTGTCTAAGATAAAACAGATTTGTTAATCTATATAGTTTAAGGCGCGCAAGTGAAATTCTGTGCAAGGCCTATATTTTAATTTGTACAATTTGTATATTGTAAAAATAATTCTTTACGATTTTAATAAAAGCTTGTTTCTTTACAGATTTCACTTTAAATAAACGTCTTTTGCGTTAGCCCCTTCAAAAGTACTTGTAAAATGAGGTTGAAGACATTTGACACGACACTATCCCCCCATATCCATTTTTCTTCTTTTTAACACTTCTCTCGAATTTATTGTTCTAATGGTATTAGTGATATTGTTGGTACTAGTGGTATTTCTTCCATTTAGTTTTGATTTTCATTTGTTTCGCAAACTCCTAAAATATCCACTTTTATTCTTTCTTTCATAACTCCATCTTCAACACCATCAGCTTCCAGAAATCTCAGATATTTATAACCTTCATCCGAATCCGTCTTCTTGTTTGATCATTAGAGAGTTCGATAATTTCAATGCTATTATTTCGTTTGATTTCTGTTGTATACAGATTTTCTTCCGGGTCCCAGCCAGAGACCTAAGATCAGAAATGGCTTCATGACATTTTTCTCTGATCATATTGGTAAAAAGAAAACCCAAGCTCAAACAAATTTCCATAGAAAAAATTCTTCGTAATGCTTAAGATGTACTTCTGAGAACAATTCTTTGTATTTGTTTTTCTTTTTTTAGGTTCTTTTCCACTGCAGTAGGTGTATTATGGTTTATTTAGACTTCTACACCCCCTTGAAATTCGCTTTTGAATTTATTGGCTTCTTTTATTACTGAATACATTTTCTTATATCTTTCATGTTCTTTAAACAGATCCTCATCCAGTCTTCTGTAGTTTCTAGGTATGTTTGAAGATTTTTGTGACTTTGTAAAACAATTCTAGTTGAACTAATCCTCTGCCTCCTTCAGATCTGGATACATACAGGAGATCAAGATCAGCCTTAGCATGATTCATGTAGCGGCAAGTGAGAAACTTTCTCGTTTTGACATTCATTCGCTATGGTCCAGCTAAACATGAAACTGTATTGCACCACAGGGACAGCCAAAATTATTGATTTCTGGTGTATACTCTTTTCTTTCTGTGACCGGATCAGAAACCTAAAATCAGAAATGGCATCATGACATTTCCACTAAACAGTTTAGACAAAAAAAAATTACACATATTTTACATAAAGTCCTTCGTAAGGTGTGGGCTATACGCGTGAGAACAATTTTTTGTATTTCTTTAAGGCATAGGCTACCAGGAATGAATCCCTTCAATGAGTCTGTTGGAAGTTTTTCCACTCAATCCGTGAGCTCCAACAACAACAAGAATTGTTGATGTCTTCATCTGCTACATTTTTTGAGATTTCTAATTCAAAGTTCTTGTATTTTTTTCTGCATATTTGTCACAGAATCTGCATTTTAGGCTTACATAGTTTTTCAGTATATGTGCTTGGTAATTTCTAGTTAGCAAGCATTGGTTCTACGCAGCAAGAATAAAACCTTCGGTTCCAGCTTTTAACCCTGCACTACGTAGCCACTGATGGGTGCGGGGTTTGTCTACGTCACCTTTTTTGGTATGGGTTGAGTATTGGCCATGAAGTAGTTTATCCTGCCATCGTTTCTGCATCTGGTTGGTTGTATTTGCCTTTTCTTTCTTTTTTAAGTATTTTTGCAACTGCAGTCTGTGTATTATGCTTTACTTGCATTTTTTCGCCCATTTGAACTTCTTTGTCTTCCTTTATTACTGAATAAAGTTTCTGACTTCTTTCATGTTCTTTGGCACAGATCACCATCCAGTCTTCTATATTTTCCAGGTATGTTTAAGGTCAGTTGTTGTAGTTTTGTAAGACAGTTTTATTTGAACTAATCCACTGCCTCTTTCGGGTCTGAGCACATACAGACGATCAACATCAGCCTTCAGATGATGTATGCTGTGGAAAGTGAAAAGATTACTCGTTTTGGTGTCCATTCGCTTAATATCAGCTATGCTCCAGTTAAGGATGTTAAAATTTTATTGCACTACAGGGACAGCCAAGGTGTTTATGGCTGATATTCTGTTTTCTTTCTTTTTTAATTCAGCTCGGTATTCAGTACCAGACGCACACGCTTTCTTAACTTCTCCTTCATTTGGGTATGTTGTAATTCATCTCCTTCTCTAATTATTAGGTACCCATACGCATCTTCTTGTTCCAGTTCCCTGATCTTTGTGACAAAATCTAGATCTCTTTAGTATGTTTCTGTAATTTTCCCTTTCTTGAATGTTACTTTTGCACATTTATTTAATCCGAAATCCATACCTATATCATCACTGAAACATTTTATAATATCAAAGAGACCCTTCAACTCCTTGTGGTCTTTGGCAAAGAGTTTGAGATCATCCATATAGATTAGGTGATTGAATAATTTGTTGTTTAGTTTGTATCGATAGCTATTATTGTTTAGTTCATGCTTAAGTGGGAGGTTAAGGACAGACACAACAGAAGAGGTGACAGGGAGTATCCTTAAAAGATTCCTTGTCGGATATTTATGTGGTTGGAGATGGCAGTGCTCTTGTGTTATTTAGGTATAATGTGGATTTTCCATATTCCCATGCTGTGTTTAAGGAAATTGACTACCACGGATGAGTCTTTGTACATTTCCAAAGCCTTAACGATCTAAGAGTATGACACACTATCAAAGGATCTACGGTAATCTATCCATGATTTTCTGAGATTTCTACGTCTTTTCCTGCAATTTTCCAGGATCATTTTGTTTATCAGTCGTTGATCTTTGCAACAATATGAACCTTTCCGGCATCCCTTCTGTTTCCAGTGAAAGAATGGTGTTTGCTTCGAGAAAATAGTAAGTACGGTTCGTTAGGAGAGACGTGATCAATTTATACGTGGCGGACAGACATATTATCGGCTTATAATTTTTCGGGTCATCCGTTTCGCCCGTTTTTGGCAGGAGATAGGTAATACCTTCAGTGATCCATTCTGAGACTTCACTGGGATTATTAATAAGCTTTGGTAGAGTTCATGCAAGTGTTTTATGGATTGATGACAGATGATAGAGCCCAAAATTGGATACCTTGTCATTTCCTGGGGATTCCATTTTGTAGATTTCGTTAGTTCTTACCTAACATTATTCCTGGTTATATTTTACCATTCTTGCAGCAGATTATCCAATATCCGTTCTTCTCGTTGGCTCCATTCTGCGTTTGGGTTTTATTTCTTTGGGCTGCTCCAAATATTCTCCCAAAATTTCTTTACTTTTTCAATAGATGGTGGATTTTTGACACGTAAAATTGCTTTTGCAATTTCGCTGTATAATTTCTAAAGGTCCGTGGGGGATATTTTATTTTGGTGATAGAACCCACAACGCTTTTCGTACCGTCTTATTCTCTGTGCCTTTAACTACAGTTTTTTTGTTTTGGCATTTCCTTGATTAACTGAGATTTCATTTAGTGATTTAATTTTATATCTCCGCTTTATCTTCCTGCATTTACATATTGAGACTTTTGGGTTTATTGTGATCTCATCTAATATCGAGATCTCACATCTGATTTACTTTATCCCTCGCATTAGTTTTGCCTTCAAAGCTGGGCTTCTTTGTTGTTTGATCTTTTCATTGTCTTGATCCCAAGCTTCTCAGTAGCTGCTAAAGCTGTTGTGTATATAACATTATTTACTTCTGTGATGTTTCCCAGTGGTTTGTTCGTTTACAGTGTTTATAATAAATCGATTTTATTTTATTAATGTATATATATATTTATTGGTTTGTTTTCTTCCCTTCTTCCAAAGAAACACCCTATCTTGGCTACATGTAGGAAGATCAGTACAGCCAAGCATACCCGTTCTATAACATCGAATAGCCCAAGTGAAGTTAGTTGTGAAGTTAGTTGTCGTTTTCTGAGGGAACTGATATAATGCACGTCCTAAAACTAATAGCAAATTTTATTCTGGGTGCGGGCCGAATACTGGTCATATTCGGTCGGGTCGCCCATCGAAGAAGTCTGTTGTTTATTTAGCCCCGAAACTTCTAGTGTCATGGGAGAAACAACACTGACGACACACCTAAATTCGGCACTTAAAGGTGTATTTTTAATAATTAATAATGCAGCGCAGTGTTGTATATTTGCACAATGTCCTTATTGCACTTTGTCATATGAATTTTTGGGAGCTGGTCTCTGTCTGACATTTGTGTGAGTGTTACTCTGATGAGTATTTGGTACTTATCATTATTATTATTATTATTATTATTTTATATTGAATGTATCATGGCAATGTTGTGGAGATGCCTTGAATTTCATGGGAGATACTGCGTGTCAAGTCACAACCTCAGACAGACAGTACTTTTCGAAGAATGCCTGCTGTACCCAATAATGCAGATTTTTGTAACGTTTTCATTTTACGCCAAGTTGGTTTTTACACCAATTTAGTCGACATATTCTTTAAACTTCAAATAGGACGGAGCCATGTTTTTCTTCGGCATTTTCTACAATCTGACAGTCTCAAGTTTAAGTTCAGAGTAGTTGTTGATCTTTTCTATTTGCTTTACTGTTATATTGTAGTCAGCAGATATGGCCATATCAATTATTTACATTCAGTTGTGTTGAGGAAGACCATATCTTCAGTATTCAATAACACGATCTGTTTGATAATTATAGCCTCGGATTATCTTCGGTTTGCGTTCTCCTTCCATTACTCCTTTGAACACGTCGTAACCATATTTTTTTTCTTTTGCACGAAAGACAGTGCAAGTTAGGGTAAACTCTGTCATGTCTTTTTTTTACTCTCTCTGTGCCAGCATTTTACAGCCACCAATTAAATATTTGACACTCTCTTGTTTCTTTCCACAAAAGCTTACACATTGGGTGGGTCTCAAGTGTGGTATACGTTGCTTACTATGCTTTTTGTATGTAATGCGTGTCCCTGCGCAACCCTGATTAAACATTCAGTCACTCTTTCCAGACCAACGAGCTTCAGCCATTCCTGGGAGAGTTTATGATCATTAGAATTCTCCATGCAACTGCATGTCTAATAGTTGATGACGTTTCTCTCGCGCCTTTCTCGCTTTGAATTCTTCTTTTTCTCCCCTTCAACTCAATCAATACCAAATTGTGCCGCTGCCTACTGCAACAGCTTTCTTTCACTATTCACCAAGCAGTGTGCCACAGACCTTCGTTCACTATCGACACGGTCTGTCCAGTTTTATCAACGCTCGCCCTCCATCAGATCTCTTCATGTAAAGTTTCCTCATGTTAGATATTGTGTACAGCACATATAAGAATTTTTCTTCCTATCAAGTTCAGTAATTTCGAGCTGTAGCCAGTTTAAAATTGTAACTATCACCACTGTCCATATGCTGATTGCTTTAATCATATTCAGACGGTGGAGTTTTGATTTGACTACTAGTTCATTATTATTATTATTAGTAGTAGTAGTAGTAGTAGTAGTAGTATTCCCCTCTGCCTTTTCCTTTTTCTTTATCCTCATCTTCATTTTCTACTTCTCCATCCTATTCACCATCATCTTTTCTTCTTCCCATTATTATTATTATTATTATTATTTGTGTATGTTATATTTCCTGCTTTGTATCCTGTACAGCCGGACCCAAACTATGGTCCTTAGGCCCTATAGGAGAATTGTCATTTAGTTAATAGCATTTTTCATAGTATATGGGATGTTTCTAGTAGGGGCGATCTTCAGGGCAACTTGTATGTTGATGATACCTGGGACACTGTTAGTAAAATTGTCCATTCCTTTAGTCACGAGGCCCAGAGCTTCGATTACTATTGGTACTATCTCAGTCTTCATTTCCCACATCCTGTTAATCTTGATCTCCAGGTCCATGTATTTGGACCATTTCTCGATAATTTTCACGGAGGGGTTTCTCTCAGCTGGTACTGCTATGTCAATAGGCATACACTTCATGAATTATTGTTGTTGTTGTTGTTATTATTATTATTATTATTAGTAGTAGTAGTAGTAGTAGTAGTAGTAGTAGTATTTCCTTTTATTTCTGTTGTATATACATTTCCTTCTTGCTCCAACCATAGACCTATGGTCAGAAATGGCTTTATCACATTTTCCACTGATCATTCTTGTAAAAAAACAACTAAGATCACACATAATTTACCTAGATAAAGCTCGTCGAAATGTGTGAGTTCCTGAGATTTCTCTTGTATACTCATGTCCTTCCGGGTCCCAGCCAAAGACCTAAGATTAAAAATGGCATCATGACATTTTGATTGAATATTTTGTTAACCTGAGAGCACACACATTTTACATAGATAAAGTCTTTCAAAAGGTATGAGCTGTATTTGCGATAAACTTTTTTTGTATTTCTTTAAAGCATGGACTACCAGTGATCCCTTCAATGAGTCTATCAGAACCTTTTCCAACCACAGTTGGAATTATTGATGTCTTTGTATGCCACATTTTTTAGATTTTCATTTCAAGATCCTTGTATTTTGAAGTTTTTTGAAGATTTTCAATAGACTACTGGAAATGCCATGTCAATAAGAAAGCACATTATGTCTTTGTGATCGTTGATCAATATGTCTGGACGATTAGCTTTCATTGTTCTGATTGTGTATATTATAAAGTCCGATAAAATGGTTAAAGGCCCTATCACTTTAACCAGGTTCATACCAATTTCTTGCAGTTCCCTTCCCGTAAACGCTGCAGTTTTTCCAGTGCAGATATTGGCTCACCCTGTTATGCCGAGTTTTATATTCAGTGGATACTAGTACCGTGCAACCTGATACAAGACCGTCAATTGTTTCTGAATAGTCATCAAATAATCTACATTTCGGGTTAGCCCTATTTTCAGTATATGTGCTTGATAATTTCAAGTTAGCAAGCATTATTCCTGTGCAGCAAGAATAAAACCTTCCGTTTCAGCTTTTAATCTTGTGCTACACAACCACTGGTGTTTGTCTATATGAGCTTGTTTGATACGGTCATGAAGATTTATCTTGCCATCGTTTCTGCATTTGGTTCATTACATTTGCTTTTGTCTTCTTTTTTTAATTGTTTTTTTTTCTAGTAAAAAGTAGGTGGATTATAGCTCATTTGCTTTTCTTCACCCACTTGAAATTCACCTTTAAATTCGTTAGCTTTCTTCATTACTGACTTATCGTTATTATTAATTTTATTTCCTTTGATTTCTGGTGTGTACACACTTCTTTCCGTGTCCCGCTCAGAGACCTAAGGTCAGAAATGGTGTCATGACATTTTTCACTGACCAATTAAAAAAGAAAATACACACACACACTTTACAGAGATAAAGCCATTCGTAAGGTGTAGGCTGTACTCGTGAGAACAATTTTTTTTGTATTTCTTTAAGGCATAGGCTACCAGGAATCCCTTCAATGAGTCTACTGAAATCATTTCCAACCAATCCGAGGGCTCCAACTACAACAGGGATTGTTGATGCTCTCATGTGCCACATTTTTGAGATTTCTATTTCACGGTCCTTGTATTTTGATAGCTTTTTGGATATCTTCAAAGATACATTACAGTCCACAGGGCCTGCCATATCAATAAGGAAGCTCTTTTTTGTTTGCGGTCTCTAATAACAATATTTGGGCGGTTAGCTTTGAGTATTATGTCTGTGTGTATTTTGTAATCCAATAAAATTGTAACAGGTCCTATCTCTGTTACCGGGTCTGGGTGGTGTTTTCAGTTTTCCTTCCAGTGCAGATATTAGCCCACTCTGTCATGCCGGGTTTTATATTCAGTGGGTGCCAATACCGTGCAGCCTGATACAAGAGGATCAATTGTTTCTGGATATTTATCACAGATCTGCATTTTGGGCTAAAACACAATATTTTAGTATATGTGCTTGATAATTTCTAGTTAACAAGCATTGGTCCTGTGCAGCAAGGATAAAACCTTCGGTTTCAGCTTTTAACCCTGCACTACGTAGCCACTCAGGGGTACTGGATTTTCTACACCAGCTTGTTTGACAGAGTATTGACCCTGAAGCAGTTTATCTTGCCATTGTTTCTGTATCTGATCGGTTGCATTTGCTTTTGCTTTCTTTTTAAGTATTTTGCAGCTCCAATCGGTGTGTAATGGCCCAGTGGGTAGATGAACCAATACTATTTATATTATTATAGTTTCAAGGTACAGGATTCAAGTAAACAACAAAAACTCCAAATGTGAATCAACAAATATATGTTGAAATAACATACATGAACAAATATGCAATAAAATTGTATTCAATGTATAGATTAAGGAAAAGAAGTTGTTCCCCTTTAATTGTATTTTAGTTTGTAATTGATTGTTCGAAGGAAGTTCTTTTTGAGAGAAAAATGTTCAGGAATCAATATTAGAACAAGGATCTGTTTGTTAGAATAGATAACACAAGAATACAATTGATAAAAAAATGTGTTGTGTTTTAGAATGGTTTCGAAATTAACAGAGTCCTAGTTGATTGAGCTTGGCTAAGTCACACAGAGAAGGGTGAGTTTATATTACAAAATTCTGTGTCTGTGTGTGCGTTTGAAAATGTTATGAGTAAGATCGTGGATTTGTTTTGACAGGCGACATTTACTGGTTCCTACTGACAACTTGTGAAAAAGTCGCCTCTTTTAAGGAAAAAGAATAGGCTCCCACAGAAGCGCTGGAAAAAGTTAATCTTGCACTAAAATATGTGATTGGTTAAAAATTAACCAATCACGTACTAAAAAAACAGGCAAGCAAACTCAAAACCGAAGGATTCAAAGAAATGACTATGATGGCTAAATTGTCCTATAGAAAAGTAGTATTGATTTATTAGCCAATCGCAGACGAATAAAATGTGGGCGTGGAAAAACATAGCAATTGCTACAGGTGAATTGTGCTTTACTTGTATTTCTGCACCCATTTCAAACTCTATTTTGAACTTGTTGACTTCCTTTATTACGAAATAAAGACGCTTATTACTTTCATGTTCTTTGACACAGATCATCATCCAGTCTTCTATAGTTTCCAGGTATGTTTAAGGTCAATTGTTGTAGTTTTGTAAGGCAGTTTTAGTTGAATTAATCCACTGCCTCCTTCGGATCTGAGCACATAAAGACGATCAACATCAGCCTTCAGATGATGTATGCTGTGGCAAGTGAAAAGATTTCTCGTTTTGACATCCTTTTGCTTAATGTCAGCTATGGTCCAGTTAAGGATGTTAGAGCTGTATTGCACTACGGGGACAGCCAAGGTGTTTATGGCTGATATTCTGTTTTTTTAATTCAGCTAGATATTCAGTACCAGACGTAAACGCCTGTAGTACTCCTTTCTTACCTTTTCCTTCATTTGGGCGTACAAATTACTCTTTGGAGGGGTGTACACATTCGGATCATTACCTGCCCCGGGGCTTCGTCCCTGTGCTGGTGGTATCACGGCTACGACTAGCTTGGACCGGCTCTGACTGGCTCTGACCAGCTATGACAAGCCAAGAGCAGCTCTGACCAGCTTGGACAAGCTATGACCAGCTTAGACCAGCGGTCCGAGTGAAAACACTCGGGCGCCCACGTTAAAAACTGGCCTTGTGTCACAACCTGACTCAGTGGGGAGGTCAAGTAAATCTTCTTACCTTTTTCTTCATTTGAATATGTTGTCTCCTTCGCTAATACCTAGGTACCTATAGCCTTCATCCTGTTCCAGTTCCCTAATCTTGATGACAAAACAAAATCTATTGAGTGTTTCTGTAATCTTCCCTTTCTTGAATGTTACTTTTGCACATTTATCTATTATTGTTGTTGTTGTTATTATTATTATTATTATTATTAGAAGAAGAAGAAGAAGAAGAAGAAGAAGATTGTCTACAATAATTTAAAGCATTTTTCTTTGTTTTTTGTTTGTTTTGGGGGGGCATTTTTAGGCACAAAAAGCTAACGGACGCATGCTAAACAGCGTTTTTGCCAGATGAGCTACAGTACTCCATCCTAGCAACAAATGTTAAATCTTTGTTTTTGTTTCTCTGTTGTTGTTGTTTACAGTATTTTTAATTTTAATGCGATAAATAAGTTATTGCCGTTTGTTTATATGCATTCTTTCACAGTCAACCAGAGCGGCAGACATATTGTTTACACGTCTTCTTAGTAACGACGGTCGGTGACGGACGCGTGCGTACCGCGCTGCATGCCGGGAGCATGCGGCCATGTTCTCCAGTCGACAGCACAACAACTTGCGAAAGTTGCCTCTTGAAAACAAAAAGGAAAAAAGAAGTTAAAAAAAAAAAAATATTAAAAATAAGCTTAATCCGTGGAATTTTGTCTCAGTGAAGGAATACAAAATCATGATCAATTTTTGTCCTGAATAGTTTGGCAGTAGCCAGCTTTATTTTAATTTTGACTCTCAAGCAAGAACGTTAAAGAAAGGTTTTTTTTTTAAAATTAAACCAAGAAGACGACTACACTGCGATTTCTTGTGTACTTTTTATTTGGGTTTGATTTGACAACTGTCACTCTGTTGGTATGTAAATAAAAATATTTTGTTATTGGTTAATGTTTACTAATTATTATTATTTTATTAACTATATTTTCATTCTGGGGCGGGTTGTTAATTCTCTTCTTTACACTTCTCTAATTAACTGTGAAGATTTTAAAAACATTTATTTTTTCTTTAATAAAACATTATTGAATTTTTTACTGCAAGTTAATTTCTGATACAAAAACAAACTTGATGATTTTAACAATTTATACGTTTTGAATTATTGAATGAAAATGTTTTTTTTTTAAAAATTAAAATCCATGATACACAAATAAATGTTAATGTTTCCAACGTCATTTAACTTACGATTTCCATTTGTCTTTTTTTTAAAATTTAATTACAGAATTTTTAAAATGTTTTGTTTCAATTTTTTTATTTAAAATTTCATCATTAAAAATAAGATAAAAATAAAAAAATTGAACTGAAAATTTCCCTCTTCATTTTTTTATTTAAATTATTGTTAATGTTTGTTACGCAAACAAAATGATTTTTTGGAGACAAAAAAAAGCAGCAGTGAGTTGTAAACTTGTCAACATGACTTTTTTATTTTGATAAATGGTGATTAAACTAACTTTAAAAACTTTTTAATTATTATCAAATAATAAATCTTTCTTTTTTTATTGGCATTTGGAAAGTTAAAGAGGGCAAGTAAAAAAAAAAAAAAAAAAAAATTTT
Source organism: Acanthosepion pharaonis (assembly GCA_903632075.3). Lineage (NCBI taxonomy): Eukaryota > Metazoa > Mollusca > Cephalopoda > Sepiida > Sepiidae > Acanthosepion > Acanthosepion pharaonis. The sequence continues at coordinate 2,175,303 of CAHIKZ030005451.1, forward strand.
TTTAAGTTTTTATTTTAATTTGTCAGAATTACATAAAAAAAAAACTCAACTTATTTATTCCCGTCCGTTGTATGTGGTTTTCTTTTTAGACTAATTTTCTCGCCTTTGTTTTGTTTGTTTAAATTTAATTATTTTTATTTTATTTCCATGTTTCGGAGCGCGACTACCGTTTACCGGGCTCGCTTAAAGAAACAGTAAAGTAGCGGCAGTCATGCAATTTTTTTTTTATTTTTTTTTCTGTTTTGCCAAAACAATCGAATTGTCAACTTATAAAGTTAATATGCTCGAATAATAAAAAAAATAATAATCCTAACAATTGAATTAAATTTCGTAAACGACAATGACAAAATAAATTATTGCTACTGATTTTTCCAAAACGTGCCCGGTAAACGATAGTCGAACCCTTTTTACCTCGGCTTTCCTCTGATGTTTTGGTGATGAATCTTCGTGGGCACATGCAAAAATAGTGAAATTATAATCCGAAAAATATCATATACCATGTTCTAAACACCCTAACAAAACTCAGACAATAGTTTTATCTCGCACCTTTTTTTATTTATTTTTTTGCTATTTATTTACTCACATGAGTTTGTTTTCATTTTTAAACTAGAGACATTCTGGAAATAGACTGTTTCTTAAAGAACTTGATCAATAGTTCCATCGTAAATTGATCTGAAACTTAATTTTCCTATGTATAAATTTCGCAATGCGTTTTATTTTCTGGTTTTAATATAGTTCTGATCATTATCACCATTTTTAAACAAAACAAAAAAAAACAATGTAACATTCGACTCTATAACTATTTATTTATGAAAATACCAAAGATAAACTTTGCAAATATTGGTCAATTCAGACAGTTAAAAAAAAATACCTCACCTATCTCGCATATTACACGGATTATCTTGACGTTTTTTTTATGATAAAGTTTTTATTAATTTGTTTACTTTTTTAATTCTAGCAATAAAGCTCTTAAAAACACTCGTTCTTAAGACTAAGTTATCAAATTTGATGAAAAAAATGATAGATATTTTTTTAATTTTGTTTTATTAGACGCTGTTTTTAAATACAGTCAAAACAAAACTCAAAACTTAGAAATAAAGTTTTAAAATTAGATATTTTGTAAGAAAAAATGTAACAATCACCTTCACTTTTTGTAGTGTTTTAGTTCTGTTAAAAAAAATAAATAAAAATTGCTATTAAAAAAGTACCATTTTTTTTCTTTCTATTTCTCTTTCTTTTTACGAAATTAGAAATTCACGAAACTTTCAGCAATACTTTTAAGGAAATTTTCAGGACATCTCAAAATTAAATGTATTAAAAAAAAAAGAAGTGAATACAATGAATGAATGAGACATGAAATGTCGCTCGTGTGTAATAATAATTATGTAGTAGTAAAATTTTAAAATATCTTTACTTTTCCCATCAGTAGTAACAAAAAAAGTTATTCTCGTAACTCGTTTTATTTTCTAATTTCCCAAATTTTAATTTTTTGTATAATTGCACAACGGTTATGACTCTCTCGATCATTGCCAATGTTTCTACCAAACCAAATTCATTCTTTTTCTTTAGTTAATTTTTTTAAATGCACATTTTCCAGTATTTCTTCGAGCACGAATTACTACAATACATCAAGTCTGTTTATCTAATTTTTGACAAACTCACACCAACTGCTTTTTATTTTGTTTCCCCTCCAGTAAAGTCTTTAAGTTTATTTACACACCTTTTTATTGACCGTTTCTTCTTTCATTGAAAAATGTTTTTGTTTACAGTTTACTCACTCACAAGATATTAAAAAAATGCCTTCTCCGCCTATGACAAAATGCGCAGCACACACGTCTAAAGAATTTCAGTCGATACGTTTTTTTTGTTTTTATTACTTTTCCTGGGCCAATGTAATCCGTTCGAGTGAATCAGGCTTGCCGGGAGATGGTTGATTTTATCGAGTTACCATCTCTAGAAATTAGAAAGGTTGCCAACCAAGGCTGTCCTGCTAAACGAACCCATTGCTCGGTCACACTGTAGGTACCTCCAAAGATTCGCTAAAAAATGAGCATCACAATGAAAAAATGCCCTAAACTTCAAAACAGTTTGTTTTTTTTTTTCTTACCAAAATCTTTAAGAGCAAAGACCAAAGAATTTTTTAAGTTACTTTTTTTTTTTTTATCCTAGTATCTTCAATATTTTGGTTCATTTTTTTTCCGTCATCGGGTTACCATATAGGAAATTTCCTTAGCGTCTCTTTGCGATGAAAAAACATTGAAAAAACATTAATTCTCGCAAAAATTAAATAATTGTCGGATTTTATTTTTTAGCAATTTTCTTCTTTTTTTTTTTAATTCATTCCAATCAGTTTTGTTTTAAAATGCAGCAAAGTACTTTACTTGTTGGGCATTAAATTTAATCTATTAGCTTGAAATTAGAACTAAAATAAAAAAGCTTCAAGATTTTTCATTTTTTAAAAATTCATTTTTAAACCTTAGGTATCATTTTTCTTTGGGATACCTCCAAGGTACATTTTTTACTTATTTTATATTATTATTATAATAGTAATAATAATACTCTGCCAATATTGAGCATTCAGTGTTCAATAAAATATTTCTGATGCAAAAATGGCATCAAAATTACAAGTGAATATTTCAGAAATAATTTTTTTTATTTTCCCTTAAATCCAAAAAAAAATAATGTATTTTATTAAATTAAGCAAGCACCAAGTCTTAGCAAAACATTTTTTAATTTTATTACATTATTTTTGTAATGTTTCAAGGCAAATTTTCAAGTTTTTCTGATTTGATGTTGCAAAATATTTTCATTGTAATAATTTTCTCAAAGATTTTTCTATATAAAAATATAGAACTTATTTATCTTCACACCCCCCACATTTTGAAAGTATTCATGATGTATTGAAATGTAGATAACTGAACCTCCAAAATATTTCTACAAATTAAAATGACTTATTCAGTATACAATTCATTCATTAATGAATAACTGTTGAAAATTTCATTTAAATCTGATTTTTGATAATTTTTTTAAAAGTGGATAGCTTTTTTTTCTTTTTCCTTTTTCTTTTATGCTGAGCAGACCATAGTTCCAGTTTCTAGTATGTTCATCAGTTTGAACAACATCCACTTGGTCATGAAATTTGTACTAGCGCAACCACTAACAGCTTTCAGACAGTTCCATTTACCCAATTTCACTCACAATGCACAGGTCTACCTGTATGTAGTTTTCAGGATCTTTCCAAAGATTCTTCACACTGGGATCACCTCCCAAGACTAATAAGATCAACAGTCACCTTCCTGACAAATTGACCATGATGAAATTCTAACATCGGTCTCATAGTCAGAAAGTGAACATTCTGACTACTCAGCCACACACACACACACACACACACACAGCTAGTTAATGAAATCAGGAGTTAAAAACAAAAATGATAATATTGTTAAAAAGACTAATAATATTTATTTTATATTAATAGGCCTTTTAACTAAATGGATGTATGGTAAGAATTTTAAAGTCAGAATTTTTGGACACATCTGTGCCCTTTTTTATATATATATATATATTTCTTGTATCAGAATGGCAGCATAGTGAATGTCATTTGCCTGCTTATATCTAGATTGGATGTTCAAATCAAAGCAATATTCACATGTTCATTTTGTATACAGTAGTCCACTGCTATAGCACAGGTCTTGGAGCCCAAAATGGCCGACCCACACTGCAAGTGAATCGCAGTAGTTGTGGGCAGAGGATAATAGGAGGTTGAACACCTACCTGATTTTTGGGCCCTATTTGTCCTATTTTGCAATAACGGCTTGAAAAGAACCTTAAGAAATTATACTAATTTATGCCAATGATTCCATAAGAAATTTCAGATAATTTGCTTTTTAAGCCCCACACTAAGTATATAATAAAAATTTTCCTGACACTTATTTTTTATTCTAAATTTATATGCCTAATTCAAAAATAACAGAAATTTTTATAAAATCTACGATTTTGGATTTATTGACAATAAAAGTTCGAACTCATTTGTGTCATTATTAACTATATGGCATAACAGCCATTATTGGCATCGTTTGCATCAGTGCATGTGCAATAATCAGGACAAGTGAATGTCAATCCCACAGTAAATATATGCAAACGTCAGTAATGGTTGCCGCAACATGAATGAGTCTGAAATTTTATTGTTGATAATGCCAAAAAGATAGATTTTATCAATTTCTTTGTTATTTTCAAATTCGGCATGTAAATTTACATGTAAATATAACTATTCATGAAATTTTTATTGCATACTTAGCACAGGGTTTAAAAAGCAAATTACTTGAAATTTCAACTTATTTCAGTGTTTTACGGCAGATTTTTTATACAATAAATTTTAACCGTCCTCAAAAGTACATCCTCTTGCAATGCATTATGGTCTAGTTTGAAAGTAGTAATCCGGCATTGTAAAAGGAAAAAGTCAAACATGAAAAGCATGAAGTATAAGAAATTAAATTTATTTCCACAAATATCTTGTTTGCTATACATATGATAAAATCAGACAATAAGCACAATAGTTATATAAATAAAATTAAAAAAAATACATTCATATTAATAAAATCAACAATGTCCATCAGTGAGCTTCTTCTGCATCCTGCCCTTCCTAGCTCTCAGCTGGGTCCTCCTGAGAAGGTTTCTCATCCTGCTGCCCTTCCATTGAACATGATCAACCAGAGAAAAGTACTCCTATTTATACTCCATCCGTGGTATCTGATTGCAATGATTGAATTCCTGTTAATTAGTCCGATATTATAGGAACTCTTTGATCACACGCAAAATAGAAATATAAAGTAATCATAAGTAATTATCATTTTAATTGGATTAGGTGTGAAATGGCTGAGGTGTTAAAATTTCACAAAATTTGTGCTGTTTGATCATCAAAATCAAGGTAAAACAGGTGAAAAAGTGGTGTAATTATTTTAAAAAATTAGGAACCATCTGATGATCGCTGTTCGTGATGATGGCCCAGAAATTGGTAAAATAGGGTGGAATTTCTAAAAAAGTGAGCGATACTGAGGGTATGAGAGCAAAATCTTGGGGGTCTACCACCTATCTGTGGTATACCAGATACTGCGGTAAACTGGTTCGCCTAATAGCTGTGGACTACTGTATTTAATGTGACGAGTTACAGAAAGAGACAATTTATATCATTCTTTCTTCGTACATAAGTATCATACCCTTTGTTTATCTTATTACTATAATCGTTATTTCAGTGGATACACATTTTGAGCTAGCATCCTTGTTTTTTTGGGAGGTGGGGTTGTTTTGTTTTTTTCTTAAACAGTGGAACTAATACCAACTGACCTAGATTGAGAAGTTCAACTGAAGAAAAATGTGCCTCCTATCAGGAATCTAACCTGTATCTCCTTTGTCCAACTCCCATAGCCATTTTATGCCATTACCAATTTGGTCATGGGAAGTCACCATGATAATGTAAAGCTCAGTTACCTATTTAACAAGGAATTTACATCTCTCATTATGACTTTTTTGAATCTATATCTGCTAGCTTCATTTTCTTACCTGAAATGTAAACACAGTATTTTTTTTTTTATTTTTTCAGAGTTTTTTTTAATCCAATCTTATTACTAAACATATTTCAGTTGACATCCCTTATTTATTTTTTTAACAGCAATGTCAAATCAATTATGTGTACCCACTAAAATAATGTTTATAGTTATAAGAAATAATGTCAAATTTAAAAAAATTTTTATATATATATATATATATATATATATATATATATATATATATATATATATATATATATATATATATTAAAAAAAAAATCAAAAGCATTGATAGAACCAACAGACTACTTGGCAAAACCCTTATCCAGATAGTCTTGAACAAAAACAACAATACTGAAAAAAGAAAAAAGGCCTAAAGGCAAACATACCTACTCAGTAAAGTGCTCAAAGCCTAGATTGCCTAGACAGAGCAAAATATACATAACATCATTAAATCCTATGAAATGATGGCCTTATATATATATATAATATATATATATGTAAGAGAGAGATGCTGGATAGCTGTACAGGTTTAGTGTTTTTTTAGTGTTTCTTTACTTGTTTATTTTTATATATATATATATATACACACACACACACATCATTCAAATCGGGTTAAACCTAGAAAAAATGATTTATTAATTATTTTAGCTCTCTGCCCGGTGCTTCATGGCACATAAGACCTCTGGCCAGGTTTCTGTAATCAAATTTTTCCATGGAGTGTAGTGATTATCCCCATGTCCAACCTCTGTATTCTGAAGAAGGTTGGAGTTTTCCTTCCTTTAGATTACCATTTGTTCCCGCACTAACAAGTTCCATCTACTCAAGTTTGAGAATTTTATTTTCCTTCTCCTTGACCATTTGCCAAGCAAAACTGAAGAGCCCAGTCTGGTTTACTATTTAACCCATTGCTGAGGTTTGAGGGCAAAGAGATAAATTCCTTTTCTGAAGAATATTTGCACAAAAGTGAACTTGACTGGAATTTGAATTCAACTCTCCAATTTCTCGTTTCAAGCCATTATCCATAACACCACACACACACACACATCCTGATTTATAATTAATAGAGTACAGAATCTCTTTTTTGAAAAACAAAACTCTTCAAAAGGTGATTTTTTGTTTTTTTTTGTTTTTTTGTTTTTTTTGTGGGTGTAAGGGTCTGCTTACCAAAGTTTACATTTGGTGGCAAAACTTGACGCAACACACGTTTGACCCATTATTGTGTCAGTTGTGTCTCAGTACTCCTATCATTCTGATACTGCCTTTGTTGCTCACTGATACTTTTATGATTTTGAAATGTATGGAAATGTAAAAAAAAGTAGCCTCAGATATTCCTCAAACACTGAGAACCAAATGAACCAGTCATTGTCTATATATCAGAAACTAGAGTTGCTTCTGAGGTTTCATCATCAGAACCAGTATTATGTGTTCATTAACAACATGAATGCATGCAACTACATTGATGCATTCAAGTATTTAACTTAGTTTGAACCATTTATGCATGAAGTTTTACTTATGCTTCAAAGATTATGTGAAAAACATTTGATGAATTCCTGCAGCAAGATGTATTTCAGCTGCTAGGAAAATCTGATTTATTTAGAAAAAACATTAGAATAATCCAGAACATTTACTGGAATCAAATCCCCTGCATATGGATAGAAACTGAATTTAGTAGATACACAAACATAGAAAGAGGCATAAGACAAGGATGCATTTTCTCACCAAATTTATTTAACCTTCACAATGAGCCTAAGGGGACTAGAAAGCCTAACAAGATTTATTATTGGTAGACACACTTTTAATAATTTAAGATACACAGATGACAATGTGTTAATGGCAGACACAGAAAGAAAACAGGAGGATCACCTCAACAAGATAGTACAGGAAAGTACTAACCATCAGTTGTAAGGAAATAATTTAGGCTTATTAGAACAGTCCAAGCTGTGAACTATGAATTGAATATATCAAAATCAAGCCAGTACAAAAATTTAACTAAATGTCAAGTGTTTTAACAGATGATAGAAAATATCGTAGCAATCCGAAAGCACATTGGAATAGTAAAAGATGACTTCCAAAAGCTAAACAAAGTACACACAAACCTCTTATAAACAGACTAATAGTGGGGAAGGCATAGTCCATTTAAGCCAATTTTCCGTAGATGGGAAGGGATTATTTTTGAGTTATAAAACCACTATAGTAACTGCCAGTAGTTATGATCATAATGTAAATGCAATAAACATGTATATATGGCATAAATAAATATATACTTAATATAGATATACTAATCAAAATAACAAAAATAATTGATTTATCACTGCTACTTTCTCACACATATGCTAATGTATCGTACTTTATATACTGTACACCTGTCTTTGTTTACAATTGAAAGTCTTGCCACCAAGCAGTCATTTTGAGAACTTATACAACTCATTCTGCTAAGCCTACAAAGTTTTCAATACATCGCAGACAACTTAGAAGTTTTTTTCTTACAGATTTTGTCTGTTGCATCCAAAGTCTGTTGATAGGGGGGGTCTGTAGATGAGAGGTTTGTCTGTATTAAGAAACAGGAAAATTTTTGTTAGAAACGAAAAAAGTGCTGAACTATTATATAATCTTAGTCTTCCTATATATATATATATATATATATATATATATATCCTCTTTTTAAATTCCCCCACCCCACCCACATCTCCTAAAAATTCTCTGTTAAGGTTTCATGTCCCTCCTCCTCATACTTACTCTTTCTCTAAATTCGTTTTTGATTTCGGAGTTGTTTTTCTGTTTTCATTTTGAATTTGTAGGTCTGATGATTTGATTGTATTTACGATTCCAATGGAATAAATTATGACCATGGAATATTAGTGTTTAAGCCTTTTATATATATATATATTATATATATATATATATATATATATATATATATATATATAAAGTATACATAGTATACTTGAGAGAGTATACAAAAGTATACCATATCATCTGATCCATAGTATACTTGAGAGTATACAAAGTATATGAAGATTGAAATTGATCCTCCCTATACTCTACCATGTCTCTTTAACTATCCCTTTTACACTCTCTGTTAAATTACAAAAACTTACACTACCCATCAATTTTAATTTCATTTTTTGTTTCATTTTATTTTTGGAAGTGCTTTCTGATGATCTGGCGTCCTTTAAAAGGACTCTGGTGAAATAAATTATTATAATGGTATCTTAAAGTGGTCTGTTTTTCTTTTAAATATTAGCTCTGGATTTACATTGAGCTCTCAGTATTTCATCCTCCTTGGGATTACCCATACGGATTACCAAGTTCTTCATAACTTTTATATATATATATATATATATATATATAACCTACACCCTAAGCAAGGCAGTAAAGCCACTAAGACAGAAGGGGTTACTGGGTGTGAAACAATTAGAAAACAGAAACATTATTAAAGTTCAAGAACAGAAGAGTAATCAGGAAGACAGTAGGTAGCAATTGACATTGCGTTTAAATTTTTGAACATTTAAGTTGGCTGGAAAGCATGGAGCCAGAAGAGAGTTCCACAAGTGAGAAGTGTGAGAAAAGAAACTGTTAGCATAGAACTTAAGGTTACATCCAGCCAACTGAACTGTACATTGATGAGACTTCATTGTCACTATATTACTATGCTTAAATTTGTAAAGTCTAGGTATCATACTGAGCTCATCTAAACAACTACCATGAAAGTATTTATAGAAAAGGCATAACTTTACGGTGGTAGGAAAATGATTGAAGCTGAGACATAAGTTCAGGACCAATAATATTGCTGATTCTTCTTTGGATTTTATCAAGAATCTCTAAATATATAGCAGGAGCACCAGACTATATATTCTAAGCCTGGACAAATTGTAGACTTGTAGATATGTAAGATAGTTTCTGGCAAGGAAAATTGTTAAATATCAGATAAAATATTATTTATAAAATATGTATATTTTTTGCAATATTATTTTAATATTAATTAGAATATAACAAAAATGTTTTGATCATGTCAAACCTAGTTAAACCTAAATCAGATATTACTCATATTTCTTGGCATTGTGCCAGTATCTGAGCTATTGACTTTAGATACATGACAATATAACTTATACAAGTAAATCTGGTTAAATTAACCGAATATTTTATTTAATTTTTTGACCATATGACATTGAGAATATTTTAAAAATAGAAACTAGCTTAGGCAATAAATATGTTTTTAAATGTACAGAATTGTTTGTATATTTATTTTTATTCTCTTGTTTGTGGAAACTCCAATGCACCCCTTTAATCATTTGATTAATAAATTGTCATATATGTGTATAATTGCTCTGATTTGACATTGAGCTCTCTGGATTACATCCTCTTTGGGATTATCCATACAGATTACCAAACTTTTCATTACTTATATATATAAAGAATTTGCAGTTCCCAATACTTACCCGAAGAAGAAATATACATAGAAAACACTTCTAAAACTTCCAATATCTTCATTATTTCATCCACAATGCCAACTGAAAGGCATACAAAATATACAACCCCCAAAAAGATAACATTATTAACAATGACCATAAACTACATAAAAACGGAGATATAATACTAACTCCTTAACATTTACTACCAAAAACAATTTATCCAATCTTAACAATGTCAAATTACAGTCACATCTAAAACTATTATGGATATGATCAGAAACAAAAATGCCCATAATAATAATTCTGAAGTGGGTATATATAAAATAAACTGCCAGAACTACTCCTTACAATACAATGGGGAAACTTGCAGAAATTTAAAATTGTATCTATGAACACAAAAAGTATTTTATGCAAAACAATTTATCAAATGCTTTAGTTATACATAGAAATAAATTCAACCCTAACATTGATCTAAAGAATGCCTTACTTATTAAAAGACAGAATTTAGACAGAAAATTATTGAGAGTGCTGCTATAAAATCTTATCAAAATATGAATCGGTGCCATTAATTTTTTCAGATATCACCATTCCTGAAAGAATTACTACTTTCCCAAGCCAACATACAAGACTAATGTTTTTTTATTTTATATATATATATATATATATATATATATATATATAATGGCCAAGTGTTTAAAACATTCACTTTCCAACCATCAGACATAGGTTCAAATCTCACCATGTTCGATCTTTCAGGAAACTGAACTTCTAATGTTATCAGCCTGCAGAGTTGATATCATTCTGTAGCACCTTTGGAAAGTACCTCTAAACAATTCTACATGTTAATCCAAACCTTGTAAGTGAAATTGGGTAGGCAAAACTGTTTTGAAGCCATTGATGTGCTAACACAAAGTTAAAATTCATCATGGCTGAACTCCCAGAAAATGTAACTACAGTCTGTTCAGCATAGTTGCAAAGGTAGACTCTGTGGTTGCTAAACAAACACAACTGCAACAAGTGTTGGCTAACTGCCTTTGCAGGTGAGTGTGCTTAGAAATGAGTAGTGATAAAACTATTACCCTTTAAATGTAACCGTGCTTCAGTAAGCAATGCCATTTTATGAATTCCATCCATAGTTATTAGTTCATTAGGCAACACCTTCATAGCACTTTATAAACAGTCTTGTGTTAGAAATGGGCAAAGCGAAGAAAAATCAGAAATGAGTTGATTAATGATCAGCAGTTCATACTCTTTGACTCTTGCTGCATTTTGCCAATTCTTTAAAAAGAAATGACCCTTTTCTTGATTGTGTAACTTTCTGTATGATGACTGGAAGTATGGCTTTCTTTGGTTTGAAAATTCATTACAGCCTCCTACAACCTCATCAGACTACCATGTCAGTCCTATTGTCATGATTGGAAACTGATGGCAAGCACAAGACTTGCAAACACTTTGACAAGCAGTGAGGTCTATATTTTATATCTGAAAAACAACCTAGCATAAACTGATGCAGTTAAAAAAATGTTTTAATCATTTCACCCCATGCAAGGTAAAGCAATTAAGACACAAGGGGCTAGAAAAGTGTTAGAAAATATGAGAAAAAATATTAAAGGGAGAGAACAATAAAAGAACAAGTATTAAGAAGGCTGAAGATAACAATTGACATTGCATTTAAATTCTTGAAAATTGAAGTTGACTGAGAAGCAACTAGCCAGAAGAGATTTCCACAAGTGAAAAGTATAATAGAAGAAATTGTTAGCATAGAACTTACATTTACATATTGCCATTTCAACTATAAAATAATAAGACCTTCATGTCAATCTAGTACTGTGCTTAAATTCATAAATTCTAGGTATCATAGGGAAAAGTTCATCAGAACAAAAACACAGGGATCTACATTATGGCTGTGAGAATTTGACTGAAGCCAAGAAACCTTGTGAAGACCAATAACATTGCAGATTCTTTGAATTTTATCAAGAATCCCTAAACATATAGCAGGAGCACTAGACTAGATGTGGCAGTCATATTCAAAGCAAGGCTGAATGGTAGACTTGTAAATATATAAGAAATATTCTGGCAAGAAAAATTGTCCAGCAGCAGAACTAACAACTGATTCAATATAATCTTTCCACTTCATGTTAACAGAAAACATTAGTTCGAGAAGGAACACGCCTCGAGGTTAGCATCAGCCATGCTGATGGAACATAAAAACCATTCACTTGGACCATTAAAACAGAGCAATTTGATTTTTGGAGGCATTAAAATTAACAAGCCATTCCTTGCTCCAATTAACAACAATGTAGGTTAAATTTTGAGATCAGCTACCAATCCAGGCTTATCAAACCACTCAGACTTACTATTAAGGAATAAATGGTTGTGGCATCAGAAAGGTTTTTTATGAAAATTAGGAATAATGTAGGTCCAAGGATAGAGCCCTAGGGGATGTCTGCATTAATGCAAAAAGATCTAGAAGAGTGGCTGTTCAAGACAAATTCAATTTCACAATTCGATAAAAACTGAATCAGTTCAAAAATTGGTCCAGAAATGCTATAACCTTCCAATTTATGAAAAAGTCCAACATGCCAAACCCCATCAAATGTCTTTGAGATATCCAAAGCAACAGCCTAAGCTGCTTCATTCTTATCTAAAGCTTGATACACTCTTTCAGCAATAATTGTTAATACATTAGCAGTTGACCTAGAGAAGTGAAAGCCATATTGCTTATCTGAAAAAAACTCTGCAAGGTGAGATGCTTAACCAATTCAAAGTTGATTAATACTTTACCAAAAAGAGGTAGAAGGCTAATAAGCTGATAAAGGATCAGATGATTTGAAGATTTGAAATGGACATTTATTTTACTTCAACTTGATATTTGCTAATCCCACAAAATTAGAAAATAACCATTCTTATAATGTACTCCGATTTTCAGTTGGTATTATATGGAAATTTTCTTGTTTTTTTTTGTTTTTGTTTTTAAATATTTTCTGGGCTTTCCCTACCCCAATCATTTGATACTTTGTGTTTTTCAGATGTGATGTGACAACCCCCTGATGAGGATTCAGGGAGATGTGGCTGGATAGAAATCATTTGTCACGTGAGCCCACAATCATCACTATCAAAACACTCTTAGTGGCATCTGTTACAGTTCATCAGGGCGACTCAATGTGGACAAATTATGACAGGCAGGAGCCGACGGAATCCGGACATCATTTCTCTTCAAGTGTAAGTAGGCTTCCACTTTATATTTAAAGTGTACAACTTCTGAAGAAGTGATGGATTTTTATTTATTAATCCTGACAGATTTTATTGCTTAAACATATTTTTTGTTTGTTTTAGTGGATTCACATATTTGAGTAGATGCTCCATTTATTTATTAAACAGTATATTTACTTATTTTCAGCTACTGGCCACAGTATATTTACATATTTTCATCAATAAGATTTCATTAAAAAAAATGTTTAAGTAATAAAATATAAAGTGTGTATAAAACTTTTTCTTTCTTCCATCTATTAACAAGCTTACTAATTCCATTACTGTAAAATTCTTTTGGCTTTGATTCGAAGAACTCACAAATGTCAGTTTTAACCTCTTCCTGCATTACAAAAGCTGTTTCTTCCAAATGATTTTGTAAGCTACAAAACAAATGGTAATCTAAAGGAGCTAGATCAGGAGAATAAGGTGGATGAGGAATTTTCTCCCAACCAAGTTATTCGATCTTTTGTGACATGATTCTTGCTGTGTAGGGTCGCGCATTGTCCTGATGAAACATCACCTCTTTTCGATTCACTAGAGCAGGTCTTTTTTTCCTCAAAGTTTGGTTCAAATGCTCTAATTGCTGAGAGTATATTTGAGCATTAATTGTTGCATTAGGTGGTAAGAATTCAAAGTGGATTATTCCTTGGCGATCCCACCAGCTTGAAAGAAGAACCTTTTGCCTATGAAGTTCCCTTCTCGGCTGTGGCTGGGGTCCTTCCGCTTTACCAAGCCACTGTCTACAACACTTAACATTTCAATAAAAGATCCATTTTTCGTTGCCAGTCACAAGTCTATCCAAAAAAGGTGAAACAAGTTGGCGAGAATGGAGAGAAGAACAGATGTCAACTCAGGATTTGAGGTTGTTTTCAGACAATTTATGAGGCACCCATTTTCCAAGTTGTTGAAGATGACTATGAACAGTTGTATGGTTTGAAATGAGAACCACTGCCAATTCCTCAACTGATAAAGCAGGATTTTCTTCAAGGGCTGCTTCAGGAAGCTTTTCATCAAACCCAACTGGACGTCCGGTTCGATCTTCATCTTCAAGGGTGAAATCTCCACCTCTGAATTTTGCAAACCATCTTCTGTAAGTTCTTTCATTCACACATTCCTCTCCATAAACTGAGTGAATGTTTCTAGCCGCTTCGGCTGCTGAGTTTCCTTTCTTGAACTCATAAAGCATTATGTACCTCAAATGATTCTTGGGTACTTCCATGTTAGCAGGGTTTTAATCAAACAAAATTTAATTTTATTGTTCTCTGAAATAAAATTTGATCAGTTTAAATGCATCTAAACATAAAAATAATGTTCAGCTCCATTAGACATTATAAAATACTCTTTAAATTTCATTCATTTTAAAAAAAGTTAAAATTTGGACAGAACTTATGGGATGACCTGATATATATTTGTAGAGTTTTTTTTAATCTTTTATTTGTTCTGATGGCTGATACTTTACATTAAGACTTCAATCAATGAATAAAGGCAAGAGTTCACTTCAGAAGAATCTGCTCATACTTGTTAAGAATTATTTGTTTTCTTTTTCTTAACCGTTAAGCTTCCAATCAATAATCTCTAATATTCAGCACATTCCTGTATACCACCATATAAACATACTTTCTTGGTCAACTCATAAGATTAACAAGTGTGACATATATGACATTCACATACCTCAACATCACCTAAATTTAAAATGGTGGTATATAAGATTTGCTTCTGAATCCTCCTCCTTTGCTCCTTCATGTCTAGGATTTGTCATGCCACATACACTGAATTGATTCATCCTCATTTCCTTCATATTCATATATGGTTGTGCATAGGATATCAGAAAAAAAATTACATTGCACAGTAAAATTGTATGCTGTGCATAAATTTTGAAAGTCTCCATTAAAGAAATAGTGCTTCAGTTTACCTTTTCTTAACATTGAACCAATGGTGAAAACTCCAGATAATAATAATGAATCATCTTGGTATATTAAAAAATGTTAAATTGACACCCAGTTTTAAAAGCATAAATAAAATTTTACTAAAAGTATTAAGAAACAAGATCATTTCCTTAAAAATAAAAAAAAGTATGCTTAACTATTATGTAATATCAATCCTCATATGTGTCAGCAAATGCTGGACAACTTCCTCACAGATAAAGAGGAGACCTGAAGCAATAGAGATGTGGTTCTACAGAATGATGCTTAGAATACCATGGACAGAGCATGTCTATAACAATGAAGTTTTAAGGAAAAGAGAAACCAAAAATGCTTATACTTAGAATTGGATAGACACTTTGTAATTTCTAGGACGTGGAATGAAAAAAGCTTGGAAAATTTGTTATTCACAGAAGACTGAAGTCAAGAGGGACATAGGGGAAGAGCAAGTGACCTATCTAATGAGTTTGTGCAAATGGATGCCAGAACAGGGAAGGGGAGGGATAGCAAAAAGACAAACATTGCTAAAAGCTACAGTGGACCGGAAGTTGTGGAGAGCCATGATTGTCCACATTCTGAGGGGCCATGACATGTAGAAGAAGTTTTCTTAGCAAACATTTGGCTGTTGACTGGGACCCATTTTCTGCCCATGTTTTCCACCTACAAAGTGGGATGATGGGAAAGAACTTTAAGAAATTAAGTCTCCTGATGACTGACTTTGATGGCTCTGAGGACATTTAAAGTGATTAATATTTCAGAATATTCTTAAATTTCTTTTACTTCTTTGAAATATAACTTGCAAAGTTCTTTCAGTTTAATAAGTTTTGAACCCAAATGTTTACTTAATTGAGCCAACTCTAGATGGTGAAGTCCTCGCAGTTGGCAATTCTGCAATGCCTTTTTCTTTTTTTAATTATTTCACTTCAAGCAAGGCAATAAAGCCAGTAAGATGCAAGGGTTTACTGAGTGTTGGAGAATATGAGAAAAGTATGCTAATAGGAGAGAAGACAATAAAAGAACAAGAATTAAGATGACAATTGACATTGCATTTAAATTTTTGAAGATCAAATTTGACAGGGAAGCCAGAAGAGTTTCACAAGTGAGAAGTGCAACAGAAGAAAATCTTAGCATAGAACTTACAGTTATATCTAGATATTTCAACTGTAAAATAATGAGGCCTGTCTGCCAATCTAGTACTTAATCTGTGCTTAAATTTATAAAATCTAGGTATCATAGAGGAAATTTCATCAGAACAATTACCATAAAAGTATTTACAGAAAAGGCACTGGGAGACTATATTACAGTGATGGTGAGGACCAATAAAATTGTAGATTCTTCTTTAGATTTTATCAAGAATCTCTAAATATATAGCAGAAACACCAGTCAAGATGTGGCAACAATATTCAAAGCAAGGATGAATGGTAGCCTTATAAATATGTAAGATAGATTCTGACAAGAAAAATTGTATAGCTTGACACAATAAACCAACTTTCCAAGCTGCAGACTTAGCAATTGATTTAATATACTCTTTCCACCTCCTATCAGCGGAAAATGTTAGTCCAAGAAGGTGCAATGAGTCACTCACCTGAAGGTTAAAATCAGCCATATTGATGGAAGGTAAAAAGGGCTCTCTCAGATGATTAAAAAAGAGCAGTTTTGTTAAAATTAAGAAACTACTCCTTGCCTCATTTAACAACACATTGTAGGTCACTGCCAATCTGCGATCAGCTGCCAATTTGACCTTATCGAACTGATCAGATTTCCTATTAAGATAGGAGTAAATAGTTGTTATTCACATAGATATTGAGCTGAGAACTAATGACATCAGGAAGTTCATTTATGAAAATCTTTATTTTTTTGAATCTTTATCAAATATAATACTTAAATATATCAATCATTTTTGACCCAATATAATTTATATAATAACCAAAAAAATGAGGATTAAATAGTAATGAATGAATGTATAAAGAAAAATCAATACATTGTGAAATATATACTTCTTGCTTGTGGAACTCTCTTCTGGCTTCATGCTTTCCAGCCAACTTTAATTTGCAAAAATTTAAATTCAATGTCAATCTCTCTCTACTGTCCTCCTTATTACTCTTTCCTCTTCCTGCTCATTATTAACATTTCTGTTCCTAATTCTTCCACACCTTGTAACCCCTTGTGTCTTAGTGGTTTTACTGCATTGCATGGGCTTATACCAATTTAAAAAGAAAACTGAATAAATAATTTTTTTATTCAACAATTTTTTGTATAAGTGACCTTTGTTTCATAACCTTTACAAAAAAAATCAATGATTATATAAAAAATATATATATATATTTTTGCACATTTCAGTTATTTGCAAATTTTTTGGTCTCATGTAAACCATGAAAAATTAGAAAACATTGTAACTATTATCTCAGTCACATCATGTTGTGTGGTCCCATAACCCATTATAATCATAGGGGTATCATATGTACTACAGCTATAGCAACAGTGATGAATATAGGTGTAAGATAGTCTGACTGTGCCCATCCTTCTTTGGGCTGGTTTTAAATTCAGTTTTCCTTCTCTTAGACTGGCTGCTACTCAAGGCTAGAGAGCACAGTCTGCCCTGCTACTAAGCCCTAACTGGTGAGAAAAGAGATGGATTCATACTTTTCCTAGGGTATTTGTGTGAAAGCAAATGCAAGTCTCAGCTGAAATTTGAACTCAGCATGCCAGTTTCACTTTCCATGCCAATAACCATGACACAATGAACAAATTCTCAATATTTCCACTATTTAAACTTGTGTTCATCTTTGTTAATTTTATGAATTTTAATGAATTCCTTGACTTTGTTCAGATTGATGTGACATGTCATAATTCTTAAGTGTAGTGAAGTATTTTGTTTTTTTTGTTTGTTTAATGACAGAGTGGCAAATTGTTAACATTTTGACATTTTTATTGTCTCTTGAACTGGGCAAACATCTTGGTATTCGATTGTTGTTGGGTTATCGAATGGAGGAATAATACCTTGAAAATTGCAAACACGACCATAAGTTAACTGCTTATTGTTCAATAAGCAAATAAGGTTGTCTTTTCAATTTTTATCAGAGTAGTCATGATCTATTCGTGGACATGTTCAAATCTGTACGATCAGCTGTCAAGCAATCCTACACCATTAATCAAAGCTAAAATTAGCTTCTCTAGTTATAAAATCTTCAATCAATTCTATTTAATTAACATAAATATTTGTGATAAGCATTTTCTACAAGTAAAAAACACTCACAATTACATTCCTAAACATCTATGATTATTTATTCATTTACATATATAATTAGTGGCAAGTGCTCACTTATTCCCCAATGTAAAGTCACTCCTTACATAATTCAGTCATTGCTCTCTTTTATTCAAATTCTCATTAGGATTGGATAAATATTAATGGCACTGCGGGCAGAGGTTGGCTAAAATGATCTGGAAGCATTTCAGCAATTCCATTTTCAAATGTATTACCTATTTGATCACATCACTGCCAAATAGTTATATAACCATTCACACTCATTTATTTTGTTGTATACATATGCATTTGTAAATACTTAGATATATACAAGAAGCAGATAGAGCAATCTCAGATCTTTATACCACATTGCAGTTTTGTCTTTCACACCTGCAAAATAGACTGCCATGCAAAGATTGGACTGTTAAGCCACTCTAAGCACTGCTCATAAAAGGACTGAATTTTGGCCAAAGAGGGTGCTACTATTATCTCACAAAATAAATGAGTGTTTACTCTTTGTATATACCTTTTCTCATGCATATAAGAGGGCTCAATTTTAAATGGTTTCAAACATGCTTTTTTAATACCCATAAAAAAGAGTTTTATTACTATTATTTTCCCATTTATAGCCTTATTCATGCATAGCTGTTTTTCAAAATGGGCATTTATTTATCTTGGATGTTCCCACTACATTTTTCAAAAGTAATAAGTGAGTGTGCCAGCAATATGAAATTACTTTTTATTTTTGTTTATTAAACCCTTTATGCTTTTTGAATTCTATGATATTTCACTTCTCAAAGGAAATAATTGAAATCTATGAATGGAGAAGAAACTGAAAAACATGAATGGCTTAATAAGCAAAAGGAATGAAATTATTTCAAATTGTGAGCATGATGATATATTCTTTTAAAATCTGTAAAAGAATTATAGATACCAGGAGCATCCACAGTGAACAAGTACGCATTTTGGAAAATTACTATGCATGAAATAGCACTAAATGCATAGCTGTGTGTGTGTATATATATATATATATATATATATATATATATTGCTGAGGTCTGTCTACAAACCCTAGAGTCAAGATGCTGAAGATAACACTAATCAGCTAAGTGACAAACTTTGTTTGTGTTTATACATATATATATATATATATATATATATAATGGCTGGAATAAAATTCCATAACACTTTTAAGTGAATTTCAAAGACAATATTTACTTAATTGTACATAGTTTTATTCAGCCACAAGGTGCTATTTTGTACCACCACCTTTTGCCATCTTTAAGACAACTTCATGAACTTTTTGCAGGCTCACAGAGAATTGTTGTTCTTCCCATTAAGAGATTTTGTAGGCATCAAGATAATTGGTAATCTGAAGGCGCAAAGTTATGAGGGTATGGCAAATATAGCAGGACACCCCATTTCCTCAATTAGGTTGTATAATTTTCATCAATTGCTGCCTTTTTCTGATGCTGTCAGATATGCAGTAAAATATGTCGACAAAAAAGAAAAATTATTAATTTCCAAATTGACTTCTATGTTTACCATTCCATCAGATTCTAACCCAACTTTAATCAAATATGGAAATTATATAATTGTTTTCTATTACTTTCATTGCTTATCAATGACAATCCTCTTTTCCTGATGCTTAATGTACAACATCAAAATCAAGTACAAAAAGTTGCCTAAACAAATTTTATTAAAAAAAAAAAACATTCAAAAGTATCAAATTCTACATTTAACGTTAACATTATAAAACTAGTTTGTACTTTTTATGCAAATACATTTAAAACTGCTTCTCAGAACCAAAATTGTTGCCCTCAATATGTTCCACTTAAAAGGATTTCACTAATAAAGGAGTGCTGGAAATGTCTTGGACCAGCAAATAAACCTTTTCTCATTTCACCTCATCTCTCTCCCACTCTCTCTCTCTTCTATAAGAGACTTTAAATGCTATTTGTGTTTAAATTATTTTTAACTCTAAAAATATTTAAGCCATCATTTGTAATGGTGTCTTGTCTCGTGTTAAATGCTATCCTTGAGGAACGGGAAATTATTTTCTAAAGTCGTGCTTTTCTTCAGAAATACTTCAAATATTTTTTCTATATTATTTTAAATTTCCTTATTATACAGTCATTATATATTCCATTGTATTTTAATGCTATTTCTTGAGAATCATTTTCTTAAATTCTTTGTCAAAGTGGAATCTTTGTTTCCTAATCTGAAACATAAGTTTTTTGTTTTTTTTTAAATGCTCATGGCAAAATTTTCTGATATTTTTTTGTTTTATTAAACCTAGCAATTTAAAAAAAGAGTACAATAAATTACAAACAGCTTCTTTCATCTTAATTTTTTTTATTTTTAATCATATGCTAAAAAAAAATATGAATTGGCCAAAAAAATACCAATAAAATCTATCAAAATGAAAAAATATGACTGAAATACGGGATTTTTTTTTTAATCATTTCACCCCAAGCAAGGCAATAAAGAGAGAATATGAGAAAAAGAAAATATTATTAAGCAAAGAGAGAGAGAAAGAGAGAATAATAAAAGAACAGAAATTAAAAAGACAGTAGATAACAAATGAAATTGATTTAAAAATTTTTGAAGACCAAAGTTGACTGGAAAGGAAAAATCTGGAAATGTTCTACAAGTGAGATAAAAAAAAAAACATCTGGTTATTTCAACTGTAAAACGATGAGACCTAGCTGCCAAGCTAGTACTGCATTTAAATGCATGAAGTCTAGGTACCAAAGAGAAAAGTTCATCAGAACAGTTACCATGAAAATATTTATAGAAAAAGGCACAGGGAAGCTACATTAGGGCAGTGGAAAAGTGACTGAAGTGAAGATGCCAGGTCAGGACTAATATCATTGCAAATTTTTTGTATTTTGTCAAGAATCTCTAAATACATAGTCTTCTGCTCCTATACTGAAGCACTGTATAGGAGCAGAAAATCTTTCAGATTATGTTAATGCCATGATACTGGACAGAGACCTCACTAATTGGACCCCAGAAGGCTAGCAATATGTGGCAGTTTGATAAGATGTTTTAGTTGCTTCAAGTAGTTGGTAGGGTTTAGGGATGGTGAAGACCCCATGAAGCCATAGATCCCAGTTGTCAAACACTGCAACTATACTGCATGGATTTTAGGTACAGTTTTTGGAAGAGAGAAAAATAATCTGTCATGATTAGCAATTTGAACAATGCTAATAAACTCAAACCACATGATGACTTCTGACTTTCTGCTAGCACAACCATTGACATCTTCTGAACAGTTCAGAATCTACCCAATTTCATTCTCAAGGCTAGGGTCAACCCATGGTGTGGTTTTTTAATTTATTTTAGTGTATCTTACATCAACCAGTCTGTGCACTCAAAAAACTTAAGGAAAATTAGCTCTCCAACAGGGCTCAAACCTGTATCCCCCTTTGTAAAAGAAACCACTGTCTAAACTGGCATGCTTTAGAATACCTAGCCACAGAGCATCATTTAAACCTTATTAGAGAGCACATTTTCTTTATGAATCTTTCTCAAGTGTGTAGGCCAGTAGACATAACACACACTATTTGTAAACAAAACTGCACATCTGTATAACATTTGAAATGAAAGAAATGTCAAATTAAAAATAAATTCATTAATTCTTTATATATATGCTTAATGGAAATGAAAGTTGTCACTTAGCTGATTGATGTTATATTCAGCACCTTGAACTTCAGAGTTTCGTAGATGAGCCTTTTTTCTAATTGTTCAGTTTCAGTTCACTCATCAAGAAGTTTTAGCAATTGACTCTCTTATATATATATATATATATATATATATATAAAATATTTGGAAAAACCAACATTCCTGCTACCATGGAAATTTAGACAGTTTTCCAAAAGTTGGATTTTTAAAATTATATATATATATATATATATATATATATATATATATATATATATATATATAAAAGCATGTAATCCCGATGGTTATAAGTTATTGACATTTGGGAAAACTTTCATCAAAGCCTGTTTCGAAAATAATATCCGATAATGCATTTCACCTATAATAGCTTCATCAGATGGATAACAAAAAATGTGTGTGTTCAAGATAATTAAATCTTGTATTATTTTTCCAAGCTGGTGTTGCTCAAGGCTAAAAAAGAGAAAGAAAATGAGTGACATTTAAAAAAAATTGTTTAATATTTTATATTCTCCACCTTAATTTAAACACACACAAATGCATACATGCGCAACACATTTTTCATTATCCATCTGATGAAGCTATTATAGCGGAATGCATTATTGGATACTATTTTCAAAACACTTTCATGAACATTTTTCCAAATGTCAATTGTATATATATATATATATATATATATATATATATAACAAAGATATACATATATGACAAAGATGAACAAATATTTTGTGCAATGCATTTCCTCCTTTAGGATATCATCAGACTAAAGCTATGTCTACTTTGATGTGATTACACATGCACATGAATGGGAAGGGAAGCTGAAATTTTAAATTTTATTTTTTTTCTTTAAATGTGTGTTTGGGTATAGAGTCTAGCCGTTTTCATTTAGTTTCTTTTTGTTTCTGTTTTTATCACTTCTGTTATGAAATATCCCGCATTATGATAATAGAGCTTCTTCATGCATATATGGAATCATATCGACATAAACATTACTTTAGTCTTATAAAGTCCTAAAGAACAAAAAGCATCACACAAAAAACTGTTCCATTTTGTCAAAGATTTTCCCAAAATTGTTTTGATATATAAAAAATTTATATATCATTGTTCCCATATACATATATGCACACACACTATTTTGTGGGATTAATAATAAAAATGAGTATTTCAACCTGATTTGATTCACAAAGCTTCACCAGCTTATGATAATTCTAAAATTTTAAACCAAGCTGGACCTACCAAGTTCCACTGGGAAGAAGTCTATAATTTCCTTCTATGTCCTCTCCATCTTTTTCACTTTCCATTACTCTGTGTTCAAGCTGCTTTGCAGAAGATGTCCAATATTTATCAGAGTGCATCACATTATAATTAGAGACTCCAA
>CAHIKZ030005452.1:0-2500 GCA_903632075.3 Acanthosepion pharaonis
GGATTAAATATATATGACAGCAGTGTTTCCATGAAAATATTCATTAATGGATGTGTTGTAAAGTAGTTTTCACAGTGGAGGCTAGTATTTCGCTAAGTCGGCCCTAAAAGGGTCCGACGTACAAAACGTTAGGAACTTGAAAATAATAGTTAATGACGCAGCAATCTAGTTGTGATGGTTGATAATGCAATGTCCGACATCGACTCACTCACTCAACTCCACTGAGCCCAACTGGCGACCGCTACTACTACTACTACTTATTATGTGTGGGAGAGTCTATTACAATAGAATAGGTAATGTTCTGGTATAACAGGATGACACCGGAGTCAAGCATATTTTGGAACCGAAATATCATTAACATTAACCCAGGCCCCTAGAAATACCTAATGATATCGCCAAGCATTGCTGGTTATTCGTCACAGTAAGAGAACTCCATACCAATGTGCATGCAACTTAATAAACTTTCTGATATAGACATATCAAGTATATGTGCGTGTACATATGCATGTACACGCACATGTAAGGGTGTATGCGTGTGTGCTTGTACAAAATATGGTAAAATATTACAAACTAAAACGCCAATGAAGAATATTATACTCTTCTTCCACTTCTTCTCTTTTCAGTGTACCGTGTCCCTTCAGTGGATAATGGCCCTCCACAATTTTCTGTCCTTCGTAGCTCTTAATAAATTTAGTCTTTCTGTTATTTCTCCTAAATCTTCATCCGCAATCCATTTACTCAAGATCACTATGTGGGTTATGCATTTGTCTTTCTTTTGTCCCTCTTACTCTTGTGAGTATCAGATTTTCCAAGCCCTTCTTCCTCATTATGTGCCCCAGAAATTTCAACTGTCTCTTCCTGGTGTTAAGTATAAGTTTCCTTTTTATTTCCATTTTCTCTAAAACCATCGTCGATGTTCATATGTTCAGGCCATGTTATCCGCGGCATTCTTCACAATAGCCACATTTCTGTCGCTTCAAGTCTCTTCTTTATCTTTGAGGAGATTGTCCAGTATTCATTGCCATTTAGGAGGACTGGAATCCGTAACATTTCAGAACTCTTTTCTTTTTTTCCTAACTTTTTTTTTCTGTTTCTTAATACTTTGCTTAGCTTTTGGAATGCGTCTTTGGCTATCCCAATGCGTCTTCGCATCCGTCCTATGGTCCTCTGTTAAAACACTTATGTTTGCTATTTACGTGACACTGATTGTATTACATCTTGCGTATCATTTTAGACCACTTCATTTCAGTAATATAATTTCCCGATGATATTCCTTTCCAAAACCGTTTGACAATAGGTTTGACAATAGAATAACAGAAATAGGCTGTTAGGTGATATGATGCATATATTCGTTTCTTTTTTTGTTTGTTTTTTTTTTTTTTTTTTTTTTAATAATATCAGTCTCGAGGGCAGACGGGGGCCTTCCTTATGAACAATGTCAGTTCACTTCATATTTAGAGAATTTATTTAAAAATTATAAATAAATAACTACAGTGAGAACGGTGCTTAAACTAGTCAAACTAAAATTACAATATAAAGTTTTCTTCAAAGTAATCTTATCAAAATATTAATCCGCACCCCGGATTTATTCAAATATTCCTGAAAGAATTACTACTCCCCCAAACCGACATACATAAGTATAAAAATGTGAATATTTTTAAAAAAGGGTTAAAATCATAACTTACTGTTATTTAATATATATATATATATATATATATATATAGATAGATAGATAGATAGAGAGAGAGAGAGAGAGAGAGAGAGAGAGAGAGAGAGATAAGAAAGAACAAATGGAGTATAATTTCACTGTCCGTAACATTTAATTTAAAAGAGGGCTCAATACAGAGGAAAGCTAAATATCATTTATTATCGGAGATTAAAACAAAAGCATGTTAAAAATCGCTACACAGTAGCAATCATGTTTCAACACTTCCTCGGGCGATGGTAAATCACTGGTGAGTGAACGATTACTTTCAAAAGCATAATACTTCCTCTTTGTTTTGAAAGAGACGAAAAAAAAAAAAAAAACCAGAATCAAAGTGAGGCTTAACGAATCAAATGCGTGGCCTACGCTAAAATCCAAAAGAACCCGAAAAAAATTATGTAGGTCATGACATGAAGTTGTCTACATAGAAATCCCAGAAAATTTCGTTTACAACTGATAAAAACGATAACATTATTTCGTAAAATATATAAAAGTATGACGTTCAACTTTTACCGATAGTTAAAGGAAAAGGGTAGGGGATAATCTCGCGTAATGTTAACTAACTATATGCTAGGTCATCTTCGTACATAGAATTTTGTAGTTGATAATTAAAATGCTTCTTTAAGAAACCGGTAAAAAAAAAACATCATAAATTCAAAACTAGTTTGGTAAATTTATATGCAACCATTAAACAAAACCATCCAGATAAGATGTTAGTTAATAATACAAACTAATCAATATAAGATGTTAATAATACTAACTAGACATCTATAAATCCATATAAAATGTTAATAA
>CAHIKZ030005452.1:7500-30000 GCA_903632075.3 Acanthosepion pharaonis
AGTTAAATTAAGTTACCTCCCTTGATTACCTTAATTTCTGAATCAACAAAGCGCGTTTCAAACACATTTACCAAAAAAAAATTCACACCTATTTATTACATTAGTTTTTGTCATAGCAATTTATTCATTAAGATGATCTTTCCTGAAAAATATTTCCTGAAAAGCAATACTCTTAGTAAAATCTTTAAAAGGCAAACATTAAAACTTAGCTATAGTTGTGCTAATAATCTTGAGAAAATAATAAAGTTGCAAAACAATAAAATACTTAATCAATTTAACAATAACAATAATAACCATAATGACAGTAGTAATTTTAAGGTTATGGATAACAACCAATGTAATTGTAGGAATGTTAATTCATGTCCATTGTCTGTAAAATCTTTGACTAAATCCCTTGTGTATATGTGTTCTATTTCTTCAGTAGAAAATCCGAGGATGGTAAAATTTTATATTAGCAGCACAATAAACACTCTCAAAGATCGTTGGTATAAGCCCCTATAGTAGCACCTATATACCCGAATAAAACTTACATCTCACCAGTGGAATACGAAGGTAATAAGAGTGGTTCGCTAAAATGTGCGTGGCATCGTGGGTCTTATCTGTGAAGGTTAGTATTGGTGGAACTACTATATATTTTTGAAAAAAGAGATTCTTGACAAAACCTAAAGAAGAAGCTCCACTGTTGTCTGTACTGGACTGGCATTTCGGCTTTAGGCACTTTCTCATACAAGGTAATTTATCTTCACAGTGCCTTTTCTATAAATACTTTCATGGTATTTATTCTGATAGAGTTTCTTCTTTAGTACATTGACTTTTGTAGTACTAGATTGCCAGCTAGGTCTCATACAGTTACAACTGTTAGATGTAGCCGTAAGCTCAATGCTAATAGTTTCTTCTCGCTTGTGAAACTCCCTTTTTGTCTTCCTGGCAGCTACAATCTTCAAGAATCTAAATAAAACAACAATCATCGTCATCTGTTTCCTTTAATTCTGGTCTTTTATTATCGCCCCCCTCTCTCTCTCTCTCTCTCTCTCTCTTCTCTTTCTCTATCACTCTCTCTCCCCTAAATAACGTTTTCTCAGTTTTTTTCAATCTTTGTAACCGTTTGCGTCTTAGTGGCTTTATCACCTTGCTTGGGGGTGAAATGATTTTTAAAGACACTAGGATTACAATGCAGGATAACAACAATAATGATAAAAAATAAAATAAAAAATAACAGAGAGTTGAATGAGGTCAGCTATGTGATGCATCTGGATATGTCGGGAGACAAAATTCTTTTTAAAATTTAAATTTAAAGCTCAGCGTCCCTGTATCGTTAGCGTTCTAGATGTAAAATTTTAATCGGCGCTTGTTGTATTTTATGTCCCAAAATAAAGTATACACTCTTTGAATAGTTATAACTTTTTCAATTTATGTATTTTGACTTATAAATAAGATTAATACAAGAGGAAGAATACACATTTAAAGAATTTGAGAGTAAAATATACAAAAAAAAAACATAGAAAATTATCATTAATAAGATAAAAGCTACTTGGAGCAATGGCAGAATGTTCATATAATGATGAGTTCACATCAAGTGCTCAAATTGGTTGCTGTTCTGTTCAATACACTTTTCATACCTTGAAGAAATAGACCTACAAACGTCCAGTATCATTTCCTCAGGTATTTGAGCATATTCTTCTTCAATTGCTACTCCCATTTCAGCAATTATTTCAGGTTTCCTGTTGTAACCTTTGTCTTTTCGAAACCCCCACAAAAAGAAATCCAAAGGTGCCAAATCTGGTGATCTAGGTGGGTATTCAACTGTCCCTCTTCTTCCAATCCATCTGTTTTGCATATTTTCATCCATATAAGTTCTCACATCACGGTAATATATTATTAACTATTAATATTTAAAGAGTGTATACATTATTTTGGGACACCCTGTATATGTATGACTGACTCCACCGATAAAACCCGTGTCCAGCCAAACCGTAGGAGTTTCAAAATGAATATCAAACTCTAGGCACAGGGGTTCGTTCTCCAAGCAGTACCTTCTTCAGGAAGGGACCGGGGTCATTGTCACAAGAAAGGAAGTGTTATGGGGATGCGTGTAATTTTTGAATGACCAGCAAATTCAACATCAAACTCCACCTTATTTCACATTTTGTGCGAAGTGGTCGTACTGCTTGGCCTAGGGGCTGTTAAATGGATATTAGGCTCGAGTATCGGTGGTCAGTGCTCGAAGAATTAGCTCTCCTTCGGGAGGGACCTGAGGTCATTTCATGGTGCGTGAGGCTCCCCCAAATGGGAAGTGTCGAGGGATGGAGCAATTTTTTGAATAACTACTAAATTCCACTTTAAACTTGACCTTATTTCACGTTTTGTGCAACATAGTTGTACAGCTTGGCTGAAGCGGGTGGGGGGGGCTGTTAAAGGAATATTAGGCTCGAGCTTCGGCGCTCCATCCTCCAGGTGTTGCCTCTCCTTCCTGGTGTCTGAGGTGTCCCCAGAATGGGAAGTGTCGAGTAGACGAGAGCAATTATTGAATGACTATCAAGTCCCACTTTAAACTTGACCTTGTCTCACATTTTGTTTTCAAGAGTAGAAATACGTAACATAGGATTTTTTTGTTTTGCCATTCAGTTACCCACTATTAATGTAATATATAGACCGTTATATCATATACTAACCGAATTATCCGCGCCTTGCTACATGTCACACATTTTTTATATGAAAATGATGATTGAATAACATAGGATTTTTTCGTTTTGTGTTCAAATTGAAATTTAATTTAAATCAAAGGGAAAAAATCATTGGGTGGTTTCTGCAAAATCAGTTTCATCTGACCTCTTTAATATGTATTTGATGCAATACTTGATTGAATGGATTGAGGAGTAGATTTCAACAATGATATGACGGTTGAATTGTCACA
Organism: Acanthosepion pharaonis; assembly: GCA_903632075.3. NCBI lineage: Eukaryota > Metazoa > Mollusca > Cephalopoda > Sepiida > Sepiidae > Acanthosepion > Acanthosepion pharaonis. The sequence continues at coordinate 10,415 of CAHIKZ030005452.1, forward strand.
AGAAATATTGTAAGGCTAAATGATTGGTGATTTCTTTCTCAACATCCATATTGTCTCATTTTGATTTTGCTGGTGTGATCTTCATCTTCTGGCTTTTTCCTTCTATACTTTGAATAGAAGTCATTCCCTTGTTCAAATTTAAATTCAATTTAAATCAAAGGGGAAAAATTCAGTGGTGGTGGGGGTGCCCCCACCACCGCTGATTTTTTTCAGTGGTGGTGACCGTCCAACAATCGCTGCCGTAAAGGAGGACAGATGACACTTAACAACTCTTTTCTTTGTCACCAAAGAAATCCTCTTATCTTGCAATACTCTGCCCAGCTTTTGGAAAGTGTCTTTGGCTATCTTAATACGTCTACAGATTTCAGTGTTACAAAAATTTAAATGCTGAAAATACTATTTAAAATGTGTACCTACCCAATAGAAAGACGGAAAAAAGTGGCGTTGACAAATCCATTTGCGTCACTGGGATTTTTACCATTTTTTTCTCTTTTAGAACACAGTTCGATTCACAGGTTTGACTTCTTTTTTCCGTTTGCACCTTTTGTGAGAAACAGCCCAGCTCATCCACATGTGACATAGAAAAATAGTTTTTATTCTGGAACCTTATTTTTCTGACTTCAGAAATATTGATGTCCTTTCACGAAATATTTATGTCTCTTCGTCTTTTGACTTTTTTGAAATTTTCGATCAGAAGGATCGAAAATTATTACTACCTTCAGATCGAAAATTATTACTACCTTCAGATCGTAAAATTACTACTACCTTCTGATCGAAAATTATTGCTACCTTCTGATCGAAAATTATTGCTATCTTCAGATCGAAAATTATTACTACCTTCTGATCGAAAATTATTACTACCTTCAGATCAAAAATTATGTTACCTTCCGAAGTTATCTACTGACCCGTCTTCATACATATATTCGGAGAGGATTCAGACAGATCTTAAGTTTAAATTTACGTGAGTGAGAGTTAATCTTTTGATTGGACAATGAATACAAAGAGTATATTTTTCAAATTATAAAAATAAATTTGAAACAGTCTGACGTGACTGAATTATTTTCGGTGTTATTTTTTAGAGCTAATTATAAATTTAGAAAATTTTACATATAAATGTAACGTATCAAATGTAATTTTTATAAACAGTCTTACTTACTTTTAAATACCTTTCTCCCAAAAATATGTGTAAATGACAAACTTAAACTATTATAATATTTATTTTATTTATTTATTTATATTTTTATTAGTTATTATTTTATTAATACATAATAAAAGTCATATTTAATTTATAGTAATACAAAAAGTAATATTTCTTATAACTGCTACGATAAAAGTCTTTTTGCCATGATGCGTGGTATGAAGAACTTTCGTAAGATTTTCGTTTTCGAAAACCGTTTACATACGAAAAGATTTCTTAAAGAAAGAAAAAACGTAAATATAATGATTTTTATGTGTATAATAAATTTTAATAACATATCTTAAATAAGCAATTGTTTGCCTGGCGAAACAGATTTTTTTTTCAATTTTTACAAAAAGATATTTTTCATTAAAGATCAAATAGACGTATACATTTTAAAATAAAGAACAAACGGATATATAGATATTTTAAAGAAACAAGCAATTTCGTCAAGTGAAACTTTTTTTTACATTTTTTGTAAAAAGATTCATTTTATTTTTAATTAAAGAACGGACATATATTTTTAATCAAAAAACAAAACAATGTACGCAAATTAATAAAAGTATAAAAAATATGCAGATATCAATGACGTAAGCACAGTTTCAAATTTACATTTGTAAATAAAAAAAGTGAGCCTAGGTAACTCTTTAAAAGTCAGGGATCGATTTTACACCATATCAATATTATGACGAAAATCTAATGAATGCTAACTTATAAAAATATTCTCAGAGAATATTTTCCCTATTTATTAAGAGTATTTATTAAGTCTATCTATGTAGTGTGCGTTTTCAATCGAGTCTCTCACATTATGAGTACTCTCCATCAAAACGTGAAACCTATAATAATAATAGTAATTATTAATAGCAACCGCAATAACGTCGACTACTACAACTACTATTATTGTTAATGCTGTTATTATTGTTACTATTATTATTGTTACAATCGTGTAATAATAATAATCGTAACAACAATAATAGTAGTAATAGTAATAACCTCAACGACGGCTTCTACTAATACTATTATTAGTATTATATAATAACAACAATAAAAATTATAGCATTAATAATAGTAATAATAATAGTAATAATAATAATAACAATAATAACAGTATTAGTAATAATTATATTAGTAGTAATAATAACAGTAATAATAATAATAATAATAATAGCAACAATAATAATAATAACCCAGACATCGTGATCAAAGACCATGTAGGAGTTAGCCCCTCCTTAGTTCCTTAATTCTTCACCAGGGCTCTCTCTCCCCTTGCTATAAATACTGGGTGATCTTTTGCCTCGATCTCTCTTTTCCCCTCAGGCCTTGGGCCGTATCACACCTCGCGTGGAGGTGAGGTAATTCTTTCTCTTTTTTCTTCATTTCAGTTAATACCAATATGTGAGCTCTCACCAATACAACGTTTCCCAAATTCTGGGAACACGCTAAGAACAATACCAACACACGTACATACGAGCACTCACCACAATACAGACACATAATATTCACCGCACAAACTCAATGTAACTGTCCATGTGCTTGTAACTTGTTGTTCATACATATATTTGTTTATATATAATTATCGGTTTTGTTTGTTTTCTTTGTCTTCTTCGGACTTAATTAATGTAGCTGGACTGGCTAGCAGGATATTTTAACCGACGTGTGTGTTCTTTACATCTTCACCGCCACGATCCTCTACAACCACAAAAACAGAAAGTGTTTTCTTCTTGATATGGCAGTCCTGCAGATTGTAATCTATCTTTGAAGATTTTCAAAACACTATCAAAATACTAGGATCTTGAAGTGGAAATTTAAAAAATGTGGTATATGAGGACATCAGTAATTCCAGTTATAGCTGGAGTCCATGGATGAATTGGAAAAGGCTTCCAATAGATTCAATGAAGGGAATCCTGGTAGCATATGTCTTAGAGTAATACAAAAAATTGTAGTCACAAGTAAAGCTCACACATTATGAAGGGCTTTATTTATAGAAAATGTCTGTGATCTTAGGGTCGTATTTATCTTTTATAAAACTGATCAGTGGAAAATGTCATGAATCCATTTCGGACCTTAGGTCTTTTGTTGGGACCTGCAAGGAAATGTGTATACAACAGAAATCAAAGGAAATAATAATAATAATAATAATAATAATAATAATAATAATAATAATAATAATCCAAACGAGTAAAACAGAAAGCAAAACAACCTGGCTAAAGCTGGGAGGCCAAGGCGTTGCATATCTAAATAGAAATAAAGAAACAGATGTGGACCAACAGAAAACACATGAGTGGCTGAAGAGCAGCGGGTTGAAAACTGAGACTTCTGGCTTAATTACTGCATTTCAGGACCAAAGCCTCGTAACCAGATTCTATCACTGTCACATAATCAAGAGTGGAATTAACACGAAATACAGTATCTGAGGAAAATATGATGAAACTGTCGACCATATTATCTCAGGATGTCCGGAACTGACAAAAAATGAATATACACACAGACATAACAAGTTAGCGACATATTTGCACTGGAATATATGCAAGAAGGACAAAATGGAAACCACTGAGAGATGGTATGAGTACCAACCAGACATAGTTACCCAAAATAGCGATGTAACTCTCCTCTGGAACATGACAATTCAAACTGACGGGGAAATATAAGCCAACAGATCCGATATTATCATAAAAGACAAGAAATTCAAGAAATATATGCTTATTGACATAGCAGTGCCATCTGAGAGAAACACCTCTATGAAAATTATCGAGAAATTGTCCGAATATAAGGACCTGGAGATCGAGATGTGGGGCATAAAGACTGAGACTGTACCAATAATAATCAGAGCTCTGTGCCTCGTGAGAAAGAGAATTGACAATTTTACTAACAGTGTCCCACGTAACATCCACATACAGATTGCCCATGATATCGCTCTACTAGGAACATCCCATATACTAAGAAAAGTGCTATCAATTAAATGACAATTCTCCTGTAGGGCCTAAGGACCATAGTTAGGACGCGGCTCTACAGCTTACAAAGCAGGAAACATAACATACAATAATAATAATAATAACAGCAACAACGACGACTGCCGCTATTATTATTATCATTATTATTATTGTTGTTTTTGTTATTATTTTTCAATTTTGTCTAGTCTTTCATCTTTTTTTACTTTTGCTTTTTAATGTCTCGGGACGTCTTTATATTTTCTGTTTTTCTATGCTTTCTATCGATTCCTATACACAATCTGTACATTTAATAAGAGTATATACATTTGCTTGCATTCATATGTCATGCATTAAATTATGAGAAAGAATTATCTCTGTCTTTTGTCTAGTCTTTATGAAATATTTTAACATATACATTCAGGTTATTTATGTAGCTAACGTAAACACGTGTATACACACAACGCGCACACGTGTGGCAGCAAGTAATGGTGTGAAAAATAAAGATGCAATTTCATAAACGTTTTCGTAACTGCTTTTAAGTTTGCTAGTCATTTCCTGTCTTCGCCATCAGCCTTACAGACATCTCCCCACTTCCGGATGTAGATGACAGTGCGGTCGCTCAACCTCTTTCTCTCAGTAACTGTTGTTCACTTTCTTACAGGAGTTCTTCAAATTCTATGACTGCCATTTCCTGCAGTTTAAACAGTGAAAGAATAGTTTTACTATTCTTTATTGAAAAAGAATGTTTGTGGTCATCCTTAAGGGATCAAGTGACAGCAACGTTTTTGAAATCTCCAGAATTCTGTTCAATGTTTGAAACACCAATGTTGTGGTCGGAATCCTTTAAATTCTTCGACTGATTTCCAGTTCTTCCAATTCGGTTGTTCTTCCAGCTATCTTCTTACATACGATAGTAAACACGTTGACTGCCAGATATATTACGAACTCTGATTCCAACTAACTTTATAATAGCCAACTCACGCAATATAAATTGTGGATCTTGTCAAGACTAACGAACCCTATATTTCCATATCAAGAACAGAGAAACAAATTATCCCACTGTTAAGAAGAATGAACCCAATTATCTCAATGTTAAGAACAGCGAACCCAATTATCCCAATGTTAAGGATAGTGGACCCAATTATCCCAATGTTAAGGATAGTGAACCCAATTATCCCAATGTTAAGGACAGTGAACCCAATTATCCCAATGTTAAGGACAGTGAACCCAATTATCCCAATGTTAAGGATAGTGAACCCAATTATCCCAATGTTAAGAACAGAGAACCCAATTATCCCAATGTTAAGGACAGTGAACCCAATCCCAATGTTAAGGACAGTGAACCCAATTATCCCAATGTTAAGGACAGTGAACCCAATTACAATGTTAAGAACAGAGAACCCAATTATCCCAATGTTAAGGACAGTGAACCCAATTATCCCAATGTTAAGAACAGTGAACCCAATTATCCCAATGTAAAGAAGTAGCAAGCCCATGACAAAATATGCTTTCCTTATTAAAAGCAATCTTGGAAATATAAAAGAACTCGTTTATTGATAAATGAACAATTAAAATAACATGATATAATGGTTAGCAAGCTTATCTCGCTAAATCAATTACGGCTGAATAGTGATTTCAATCCTCATTAGGTGCCCCATACTTTAGGCCTTATGCTACATCTAAGCTACGCTTAGAAAATCACGATAACCGTCCAGGGAAGCACTGAACGTTGTCTTACATGTTTTATATTTTAATTCCCGTCGAAAAAGTGATTTGTTCTTCATCCAGTTAATCACTTGTAAGTTATCCTCTCCCAAGTGATAGCTTCACAACCTCAGTGAACATAAATCTATCCATCTTGCGGGTTCCTGTGTATCTGATTTAATCAATTAAAACCAGTATATGAAAACAGCTATTGAAGTTTAAAATTACTTGTACCAAAATGTTCATGTCTAAAATAGCGTATTTGATTATTCTCATGTAAAGACCAAAAATTGATTAAACTGTTATGTTTATGTCTATATTTTAGATAAATTTTTCCCTTAAAATGTTTGTTTTTTTGGTTACCAGTACGATTTTTTGTTCTTGCCTTAGACTCAAGATACGAGTTATTTGCGTTAAAAGCGACGAAAAACTCGTGGTTGTGGCCTAGATGGCACGACCACAAAAACCGGATAACTCTTGGTCGGCGTCATAATAGAAACTACAGTGAATGTATTAAAAATGATAAGTTATATTTTTTTGTTTTTGATGGTTCTAAAAATAATATTTTAAAGCCTGTATTGTTTATTTTTAAATTAAATTGCGATTAAACATTCTTAAAGATTTACATCGTTCGGATTGTTATCCTCATCTTTATTCTCATATTCACAACGTTTCGGCATTTGAGATATTAGTTTTATATGCCCCCAAAATTACAACACTGATGTTCACAAGGACACATGGTCTAGTGAATAAAAGCGTCGGTTGACTTAAAATGTTGTGAGTTCTGGCCAAAGCAGAGCTGAACAAAAATGAGAGTTGAGTTACGAAAGGGAAACAAGCCAAGTAATACATGAATATAAATAAATAGTTGCTAAAGGGAGATAACTGAAACTGAGATATCTAGAAAAGATAGAAACAATCTACCCCCGTGGACGAAATAAAGGATTCTAACGTTTGAAGAAGGCCGATGCGTACAATGACCGAAATGTCGTGAATATGTAAATAGTTACAATGCCTCATCTTAGAAATATAGAGAGATTCTTAAATATGTTAAGTAATACAAGTGATTACTATAAGTAATTAATATAAGTAATTAATATAACTGATAGAAAGAAAAAAAGTGTAGGTTTAATTTTTACATTTTTATCATCCTTTTATATACACGTTATTAAACTAGCTGACAATATACCAGTTCCATCGTCCTCACAGAAATTTAACTAACAGTTGAAAATACATTTATTGTTCTTATCAGTTCCTTTTAGAAAGGAAGCAGTTATTTACTCAAAAAAAAAGTATCTAAATTGATACTCCTCCCTGTCTCGACTTAAGTACATCTCTGCACCTTTATTTAATCTCTCAATCAGCGTATTTTTTTTCTTTTTCCTCAAGGTTAACTGTCTTGTATATTTAATTAACCCTGAACCAGAAAAGAACATTGGCCCACTTTGATAAAGGGTTTATGCTTTTCATATTTACCTTGAGATATTATAAACATTTCATCTTTCTTCGTTCAAAGGAGTAAACTTCTGACAATTGTGATATAATGTATCCTAGGTATATTCAGTAGAGCGTTGTGGGAAGGGGATATTCATTAATACTGTGTTAGTGAGGCTTGTCTATCAACCTGAGACTATCTATACGTTTGTCACATTTTCTTTATCTCTTCCATCTTTTATTAACTGGATTTGTCACTTGAATGAAACTGTTACCTAGCAAATATAAGAGGACGAGGCTTCATGGCACAACAAATTGGCAAAATTCCATAGCAAACACAAAAGAAAAACATTACAAACAGCTTAAAAGAAACATTTCTTCACATTGTAATATGTGTCAAGGTATTTTGTGTAAGTATATATGATGTAATGTAGTAATAGCTACACTTCATTTAACGACCAGGTCCCGTTCCAACGACTTGGTCGCTAATTGAGAAGATGTACTATCTTAAGCATTATACGCGTGTAACATCCACTAATTTTCGATACCTTAGTTTAAAATAATTTTTTATAAATGAAAAAGCTTTCTTGAAACTTTCATCTTAGATTTAATTGAAAGCTAAAGGATTACATTTACTATTTCCAGTAAGCAAAATATACTGGTATATTTCAAACAGAAATTATATTGATTGGAATCGATCTTTTTTCTAGAATAGTTAATTAGCGCCCCTTTTTTAGTCGCCTTTCATCACAATGTAATTCTCTTTATTAAAAATCTTCCAAAAATAAAATATACTTTGCTGAAACCTTATTTGAGCAATATTAGTTGATTTAAAGTATAATTTTATCCGATTTGAAAAAAAAATATTTACTTTAATTTGAAAATAACAGAGAAATGGATTTTTTAAAACAAACAATAGCGGTGATTAATTACGTAACAAGTGCTGATGAAGGTGTTGACAGTTTTATTGTTGTTCTACGGTGACTTTATCTATTAAAACATAATTTAAGAAAATGACGAGTGAGTCCCTTTTTTATATAATTTTTAAGTACTCAGTAATCTTAAAAATGTTGAAAAATATTCTTCGTAATCTAATTTTAGGAATATTGACTTTAATTTGCTATATTCATCTCTCTTATATTCTGATAATGTCGTATATAGTCGACTATACTTTCAAAAATGGATACGTTACATAATATTTTATCTACATTAAAAAAATTTAAAAAAATTATTTTTAAAATCTTGGTACAAAATAATTTGTATTAAGCTTTCCAATTTTTGTTTGGTAAATGTATTTTTCCCTCAATAACCATATCACGTAACCGGATGAAAGTAATGCAGAATTTTAAAAGATTTATATATTATTAATTATTATAATTAAAATTTTTTAAAAATTCTTGCAAAAATTCATTATTCATCGAAACTCTTTTTTCTGAAGGCAATAGTGTCTTTAATAAATCTTATTTATAAAAGTAATTAAAAGCTTTTCTAATTAAATAATGTCATAGTTTTATTGTATTTTTTATTTTACGATACGAGGGTAGATTTTCGGGAAATGAGTAGTAGTTTGAAAAAATTTGAAGATTTACATTTCGAAGGAGTCTTGCTTTCAACTAATAAAACTGTTCGGCTGAAAATTTAATTTCTCGAGAGTTCATGAAATTAAGTAAGTGGGGGTAACATATGTAAAAAAATATTTTATCAAGATTTTCTAAAACAAAAAAATAATAATAAATAATTTCATTCATTTGTGAATAGATCCTGAAAGTTTCATTAAGATCCGACAAGGACAATTGATTTTTTGCAGGAATTTTCAAATCAATGTGTTTTTCACCTGAAAAAAGGCACTAAAACACTAATCAACCGCTAACGCCAAAAAGGTAATACATGCTAAAAAAGGGGAGGGGATTAAAAAATTAATAAAATAATAAAAAAAAATACTTTGGTCTTTCCTCTTCATAATAACAAACATTTTGACGGTAAAATGTTGTTATTAAGTTTGGTCCTTTTTTCATCATGGTATGCTGTTTTTCAACCAAAAAGTTGAGGTACCTATTTGAGAGAATTAGAAGTACTACCAAGATTCATTATTGGCGGCCACAGTCTTAGTATAAGATATGCAGATGACTCGGTGTTAATAGCAGACACGAAAATGAAACTACAAAGCTCCTCCTGACGGCAGCGAAGGAAAGTTAGTAAAAAGGACTAAATATAAACTGCAAGAAATCAGTATGGACAGTTTTGATTCAAAGGATAAACCCTAAATGCCAATTACAAATAGGGGATACAAAATACAAAAATTTAAATATCTGGAAAGTGTTCTAACAAAGGATGAAAAGCGCAACACTGAGATACGAAGATGTATTGAGATGGCCAAAGATGGTGTCCAAAAGCTAAGCAGAGTATTAAGAAACAGAAAAATTTCGTTAGCAACAAAGAAGAGAGTATTGAACTGTTATGTAATATCTGTCCTCTTGCATGGCAACGAACGCTGGACAATCTCATCAAAGATGGAAAGATATTTGAAGCTACAGAAACATGGTTGTACATAAAGATGCCGAGATTACCCTGCGTTGAACACGTGAGCAACAACGTATTTTGGAGAGAATGGAAACCAAAAGGAAACATATACTTAACATCAGAAAAAGGCGGTTGAAATTTCTGGGGTACGTAATGAGGAAGGAGGGCTTGGAAAATCTAATACTCACGGGAGAGCCTGAGGGAAAGTGGGATAGAGGAAAGCAGCGCGTAACATGCATGATGAGCTTGAGTAAATGAATGGCAGAACAGAGTTTGATAGAAATACGAAAAGACAAAACTTATTAAGAGCTACAAGGGACAGGAATATGTGGAGGACCAAGATCGTTTACGTTCTGAAGGGACATAAAAGAAAAAAGAATGGTTTTGTTTCAACCAACTTTAAATGGCTTTAATGTCATTTTTGCACCCTTTGTAACATTTCTAAATGTTTATACAGTACAGCTGTATACACAACAGTGAACGTAATAAATAAATTCGAAAATCAAGTTCTATATTATGAACATTGGTTTGCATACTTTAAATACAGTAGATGTAAATTTTTATTTCTTTTTTTTTTATTTTGAATTGTTGTTCAACGACACATGATCAGTAGTCAATTTATCATCGTCTGACTCTTTACACATTATTTATCCTATAACCAACATATGCAAATATGTACAATCCTTTTGGCCAATCCCGGTACAATTTCAAATCTTGAGGCATATTTTCTTTTGTAAGACTTCTCGATCTCTGAATTTTGCTATTAACATTACAGTTTGGTAAAGACGTCTGTCTACTGAGACACATGAACCCACTGTTGTATAGTATTGTTCTCTTACTTTACTATACAATTTATATCTCTCTTACATAAGATATGCAAATAGGCATAATCCTGTTCTTTTTAATGTAGATCTTAGGCTCTTATTTTTTTTCCATGTCTGAGTCAATCCTGCTGTCATCCATACGCTCATCTTCTATTGCATTAGCCGGATCTGAAAAATTCATCCTTTCTTCTCTGTCAAGATCTTGTTCCATCACAACATGAATTATATTGAAGAAGGAGAAAGCAATCACGCTCAAACTTTTCGTTCAAAGTAGAATACCAACTGGTTGGATTTCTTTTATTTTTTGTTTTGTTTTTTGAATCATTAAGCAAGTAAGTCGTTAAATGAGGCGTTGCTGTATTTGCATAAGTGTATGGCTCCTGTTTTTCTGTATGATAAAAATGGGAAGTAATATATTTGTATATCAGATTACCAAAAGAAATGTTTTTAAAGATGGCACTGAAATTTATTGATTTTTGGTAAATAGCAACTTATATGGTCATCAACAAAAAGGTGAGACCAAAATGCAAATTACAGGTCGGGAATACTAAAATGAAACAGTTACATTCCAAAAGCTAAGCAGAGTATTAAGAGACAGGAAATTTTCTTTGGACGCAAAGAAAAATACTGACGTGTTACATGATATCTCTCCGCCTATATGCCAACAAATGTTGAGCAATCACCTCAGAAATGAAGAAGACACTCGAAGCAACAGAAATGTGGTTCTACAGAAGGATGCTAAGGATACCATGAGCTGAACATGTAAACAATGGAATAAAGAACTGCTAGAGAAGTAGGGAAATAAAGAACTCCTAAAAAACGTAGTGAAATAAAGCGATAAAAAAAGGACTAAACATCAATTGCAAGAAGATGCAATGCATGGTTGTTAGCAAAAGGAATAAGTCAAAATGCAAATTAAAAGTTGGAGATACCAAAATAAAACAAGTACAATTTACAACAATTTAGGAGGAAAGGTGCGACACTGAAGTTCGAATTGGCATAGTTAAAGACTCGTTCCAAAAGCTAAACAGAGTATTAAGAAACTGAAAAATTTCGTTAGAAACAAAGAAGAGAGTAACGAACTATTATATAATATCATTCCTCCTATATGGAAGTGAATGCTGGACAATCTCCGCACAGATGAAGAAGTGACTTGAAGCAACAGATACTGAGGATACCATGCACTGAACATGCAAGCAATGATGACGTTTTAGAGTAAATGAAAACAACAATGACGCATACATAACATCAGGAGAGGCAGGTGAAATTTCTAGGGCATATAATGAAGAAAGAGGGCTTAGAAAATCTGATATTCACAGGACAGACTGAAGGCGAGAGAGGCTTAGTGAATGGATTGAACAAAGTTTAGGAGAGATAACAAAAAGATAAAATTTATTAAGAACTACAATGGACAGGAAATTGTGGAGAGCCATGATAGCCTACGCCCTGAAGGAACACTACACAGAGAAGAGAATATGGATTAGTCTTTGATTGAAGAGTTATGGTTTTGGACTCGATATGATAGTATGGTATCTTTGTCCGATGTATCCAATAACACAGGGCTGATTTCTTAACAATATGGTAAATTTCTTTTGACCTAAATGTTAAGGGATCCACTCCTTTTTCATACAGGTGGACTCGCCCAGTGTGTACTTGTACTGCTGCCGGTGAATGCCCGGGTGTTAGACGGGAGATACACTGATAGAGTGAAACAGTAAACAGTGAGAGAGTAAGACTGTGAGGTAACCGCTTTGTAGGAGTCACAGTTGCGATCACGCAGACTCAGAAGAAAGTCCTACTTCGATACTGAATTTCCCAGACTATATATATATTATTATTGCTACTAACCGCATTTCTGGATCTACTAACCGTATTACCAATTGTATTATTACGTCAATACATTTATTTGCTATATTTAATTCCTGCGTTTGTCATTCATTTGAGACCGGATTTCATCTCGGAATCCACAACACTAAGCTTATGATTTTTCATTATAAAAATAATTGTCAGGCATGTTGCAAACATAAACCTCATTCTTCAGTGTAGTAAAATTATATTCTCGGCCGTTTAAAATGACTAAAAAGTGTCGGCATTTAATTCGCTTTCGTCAATTCTGGCTTCCATTAGAAATATTTTAAAAATAAATGATAAAAGCCTTATTTTATAGTATTTTTTGAATCTATATCACCCCATGCAAGGCAGTAAAGCTACTAAGACACAAATGTTAAGAGTGTGGAAGAATTAAGAAGAGAAACATTACTAAGCAAAGAAGAGCAATCAGGAGGACAGTAGATAGCGATTGAAATTGCATTTAAATTTTTGAAGTGTTGGCTGGAAAGCATGTAGTCTGAACGGAGTGCCACTAGCTGGCTCAACTGTAAATTGATGAGATCTCGACGCCAGTCTGTTATTGAGCTTAAATTCAAATAGTCTAGGTATCATAGCGAAGAGATCATTCGATCAAGTACTATGAAAGTATTTATAAAAATGACGCAAAAAGGTAACCTTATGGCGGTGGGAAAGATCACGATCAATAATATTGCTGATTCTTCTTTGGATATTATCAAGGAGCTCAAGGTAAATAGCAGGGGAACTGGACCAGATGTGGCAGCAATATTCTAAGCATGGATGAATGGTAGACTAGTGAATGAATGGTAGGTATGTAAGATAGATTCTGGAGAGAAAAATTGTCTCGCACGACACAGTGAACCAAATTTCTTAGCAGTTGACCTTGCAAAGGATTCAATATAATCTTTCCATATCAGCTGAGAACTTAAGTCCGAAAAACTCAACGAAATAAATAATTACTAATGATTTTTCGGCAATGTTTAATCTTCGTACCCACAAAATAGAAAAAACAAAAAAAGCGGTGTGCCAAAAGAATAGTTATTCCTTTGACGCCACTATTAAAATCGTTTTTTTTTCTGCTCCCTCGACAATACGATATTTATTATTTACCATTTTATAAAGAAACAAATTTGAAAATAAATTTATTATTCTACAACTTATAAACAAATTGGAAAATTATCCAAATATCAAAGCTAACGCAATATTTGCTGTAAAATTACAGATATTTTGTAATTAATAAGGAAAACTTTGTCCACCCATTGAATATATATATATATATATATATATATATATATATATATATATATATATATATATATATATATATATATATATATATATATATATATATATAGTAGTGGCGATCAAGCAAAGTTAAATTGTTCCTTATAAACGCTGACGTATTTCGTGACTGAGACGGTCTAAAAGCACGTCGTCTCTAACGACGGTTTCCCCCCTCCAAAGGATGCGTGTTCGAATCCTAGCGAATAGCGCATATTTTTCCTAAATAAGATTTATCCAATATTCAGACCGGTAGATGTGAATAAATAAATAACAGATTAATAAATAAACGTAGCGTCTACTCAAATATGAGTATCCACTAAAAATAAGGTTTAAATAATTATATATATATATATATATATATATATATATATATATATATATATATATATATGTAAATCTATCGAGTATTATGTATGCACTAATCGAATTTTGGTATAAAAAATTTTAGACTTCTAATCGAAAACTCATTAATCGCGGGATTACTGTGTACCATTTTATGAAATAGAAGATGAATTCTCATTTTCATAATAAATTTAACCAGATTTAGTTAAGTAAATCCAGTCAAAAACATTTCAGAACTATATAGTCAGCCACAGACAGACTGTTTCGCTGCATCACAGCTCATCATTGTGGCTCGATATCTGATTGCTTCAAGCCGGGATCGCAAACCCGGCCGATATGGCTTCAGTCAAAGATTCTAGACCCAAGCTATCGTCGCACGACAGAGCGAAGGGAAATTTTTTCACGTTTTTACTATTCGAAAGATGTCAGTGGCTAGGAGAGTTCGATTCGAGTAGAAGAGCATTGCATTAGCAACAGCAGCTGCTGTTTATAAAATCACCCCTTCCTCTCCGACAGCTCAATCGAATTATTTCGAGAACATATATATATATATATATATATATAAAGGTACCTTGAAAGATTCGCTACAAAATGAGCATAACATGATGAAAAAATGCTCCAAACTTAATAAAATAAAAGTTTATCAACATCTTTATGTTATTATTAAGAGGAAAGACCAAAGGACTTTTATTATCAAATTATATTTCTTAATTTTCTTTAATTTTTGTGGGTGGGTGGTTAAAAATATAGTTTTTTGTTTTTTTTTGTGTGTCAGCAGATGACCATGAAAGAGTATGGGATATTTTAGCATCTTTTTGCGGTGAAAAACACACTGATTTGGAAATTCTTGCAAAAATCAAATAATTGTTGGATTCTAATGTAACTTTCAGATGAATTACATTATATTTTCAATGTTCCCTTTTTAGAAAATTTTTGTAAATATATTATATCTGTTACCTACTTACTTCATTTTATGAAATTTGAGAAACTCTTTTTTAGGTTGCTTTATGTTTATAATAGTTCTAACCAGAAATGCTTGAAGCATTTAAATCGTCAGTTTATTTTGGCAAAACAGAACCCCCAGTTACCAAAAAAATGCTCAGAACAGTAAAATAAAACATACAATAAAAGTAAGATATTATTTAATTAGAAAAGATTTTAATTGCTTTGATGAATATGATACATTATGGACATTACTGTCTTAAGAAAAACATTTTCGAAGAATAATGTAATTCTACAAGAATTGTTTCTATTTTTTAAACATTTTAATTAGAAAAATTTATTTAGTTTTAAATCTTAAAATTCTGTATTAATTTGGGTCGGTTATATGATATTGTTATTATGTAAAAACTGTATTTAATTACAATTCAGTGACTCACAGTATTTAAAAATAATTGTAAATACGGTTGTCCATACAGAACATTATCAGAAAATAAGAGCGGTAAGTATAGTAAATTTAAAGCCAAAGTATGTAAAATTCAACAAAAATTAGATTACGGAGAATATATTCATAAATTTGAAGATTACTGCGTAGTTTATAAAAAAAATACATAAAAAGGGGCTCACGTTATATTCGGTGAGTAATTTTTACAGATATGGCACCCGTAATAAAAAATGTTTAAATTTACTGCTGTCAATAAACCTTTCAAAACTTCTTAAAAACACTTACCCCGTGATAAAAATGCATTTCTGTGATATTTTTAGCTAAAAGTATTTAATATTTGTTTCAAATCAGCTTAATTAAACTTTAAATCAGCTCATATTCTTCAATAAAGAAAAATAGATTTTTTTTAAAGATTTTTTTTTAATAAAAGGAATTACACAGTACTGACAAATTGCTAAAATTATCGATTTAAAAAATAGTACTCATTCCAATTAATTTAAATTCGTTTTGAAATACAACAAAGTATTTTGCTTATTGAAAGCCTTACATTTAAGTTTTTAACTTGAAACTTGAAATTAAAACTAAAATAAAATATTCAGGAAAGATTTTTCGTTTTTAAACATTAATTAAACCTATTTATGTCTTAGGTATCGCGTTTCTTCGAAGGTATATATATATATATGTATATAAAATACTGTTATATGGAGCCCAAGAGCGCTGTTTGTTGGCAGCAGCGCCGAATTGTTGTTTTGAATGCTTTCTTCGGTATATCATAATCTACTTTGTCACAACGAACTGCCATTAATATTTACACTAGGTGTTTCAGACAACAAATAAGTTGTCCATGTGTTTTGGGTCTATTTAATCATTGTTAGCTGCGTGTTAATCTATCCGATGTGTTAGAACCATTTTTTTCTTTTTGCTTTTTAGCGTAAAATGAAGAATAAGAATTTGACAGGGAAGTCTTATTAATTGTGGTTTAAATGTGGAACCGTTAACAATATAGTGAGAAAAATACCCAAACTCTATAAGGAGGGATCTAAAAGATTGCCACAGCAAATATATTCCGGTAAAGCCAAGAAACAAAATGGTTGAAGGTCATTGGAACATTATCAAGAAAGTAAGCGATTAAGCCAGTGAGTAAGTGATAATTGAGAAAATACCACGTTAAACATGTCTCCATTTATTATCGCTATTACTTCAAAATTTATGAGCATGTACTATATATAATTTTATGAAATAGAATACGTACTCTCATTTTCACAATAAATTTGATCAGATTTGGGAAGTAGATCTACCGATAAATTTTCAGTACTCTGCCTGTCTGTCTGTCTGTCTGTCTGTCTGTCTGTCTGTCTGTCTCTCTCTCTCTCTCTATATATATATATATATATATATGTAATACAAATAGAAAGTTTGTCGCTTACTTGATTGTTGTTACCTTCAGCATCCCCATTCCAGAGTTTCGTATACGGATCCTCCAGCAAACACTCAGTCCACTCCTCAGCGGGTATCAGCAATTGACTTTTATGTTTCTCTTTTTTTTTCTTTTATATACTTTATACAATGTTCATTGGTACAATGTTGATTCTTTTCCTTTCTTAGTGTGTGTGTGTGCGCGCGCGCTCGTGCGTACATGCGCTCAGGTGCTCACGTGGTTATTTCTTCCTTTCGTTGTTTTCTTGTTACTTTATGCGCTCTCCTTAGTGGTTTAATAGTGTTCCGCTTTCTTTCAGATGCAGCGATTTTGACATCCGGTTTTCCAAACATTCTTGCTAATTCTTGAGCGTTCTAGCGTTTTCTTAAGTTTGGAAAATTGTATTTCATTTTTTTTTTTTTACATAGATAATTTGTATATTTATTTTGTATTAATGCTTAAATGATAAGGTAAATATTTATATATGTCTTCACTTGGCCATTATTTCGTTTTTCTTATTTGCTTTGATGATATTAAGGTGTTAATTACAATGGGTTAGGTTTATAATTCGATTTTTATTTATTGTTTTTTGAATTTGTGTGCATATGCATACATTCATAGATTCATGCACACACACACATGTATATACATATATAGACATATGACTATGTATTTGCATGTGTATATATTATAAACGCACGCGTTTACTTTCGGCCTTGTGCCACATCGAAGCTACGCTTGGAAAATCACTATATTATAAACGCGCACATACAAACACATGCACATGTGTGTCTGTTTGTTTTTTAATATACTAATTAGTGTTTAACTGGTAAAGTCATATTTTTCAAATGTTAGTATATTAATTATGGGCGGATTAGGCTTATAGATTATAAGTGCAACAAGAAATCATGCAAACAATTTTAATTAAATTCTTTCGACAAAATCTGTCTATTTAATTTGTTATTATATTTTCCCAAATTCCAAATGAGATGTTGAATTTGCAGATAGAAATTATAAATAAGATTAATAAGATTATAAATAGGATGTTTTATCATTCAAAAGATTAGAGTAAAACGCCTTTATTAACTCACATTAACCCCACAAAGCCCTTTATTAATAAACAATAGGTCGCTCATTTTTAGCTGTATTGATAGGAAGGTCGTAGATGGTGCATCTTCCTACACTTCATTTAAAAATAAAAGAAGAATTGATTAATGTCGACGTTTGTTGAAAGTTTACGAAGACCGAACAGCTGATATGAACACAGTTAGGCAGTGGGTAACGCGTTTTAGCCGTGATACAGGGTGAGGCAAGGAGGACGGACATTTTTGAAATGGCTATTATTTTCAAAAATCCGTCCTTTCTGCCTCACCCTGTACGTGGAATAAGTCATGCTCCGGGTCTCCTCGTACAGTGCTTCGAAAATGTATTTCGATTTCAATGATGGAAAAATAGTTTTTAAAAGCAACGGTATTAATATACTCCGTGTTTCTGTTGTCGATTCTCTGTAATCGAAAGAAAGGTTAATTTCTGTGCGTTCCTTGTATATCATGTAATTTGTTATTTTATCTTTTATGCTTAAAAAATCGATATGGTTCGCAAGTTAATTGAATAAACTTAAAACTGTAGTTAATTTGATCTTTACAGCCTTCCTCACACAGATGCCCTTGTACCGCACTAAGGAAAGCTCACTAAATACTGATATATTTGAAAGTCTATTTTGTATAGACATTTATAACATGTTTTCCCTTCGGCACAAAAGAACGATTAAGAGATTTTCAGGAATGCCCTCGGGAAATTGACTTTAGTTTTCCGGAAAGGAACATTTAAAAAGGATGTACGGTAACGGAAAAAAGAGTAATCGTTACATCCTTTTTAAAGGATACAACGGTTACAGGCATAAAGTGAAATCAGCGGTCCGAGTTCAAATTCTATCCCCGACTAATACATTCACTTTTATGCCAATAACCGTTATATCCTATAGGAAATGCAGGAATGCATTTATTTTCTCCCCAGGTAAATAGCAGAGTAGACTTGACTGGGAGAAAGACTACTCTGAATTCAAAAACCACAGAGAATACAACGAAAGTCAATTCCTCTAGTTTCCTAAGTAGTCATGACAGTTAATAAAGGAACGGAATTGTGGAGAGCCGCTATTGCCTACATTCTGAAAGAACATAGTATAGAAAAATTGTTCACTTAAAAAACATTCCAGAAATGACACCGTGTCATATAACCGATGGTTGGATTACCGGTAGGAGACGAACATCTGAAGTCATGTGTGCGACGATAAACTACATCCAACAGCTAAGCCTCCGAGCTAAAATTTTCTGTAGTTGAAGGCATATAGTTGCGTTCAAAATATTTAGATTTCGACATTAAGTGACCCATATATGCTGCTAAAAAAATCAACCAGCCAATGAAAGCTTGAATATCCTTGTTTGACGCACCAATCCCTTAATGAAACCTGTATGAAATCTATATTATTATAAATGATTAAATTCTGATTACAATTAAATACAATGTCAATTAACAGATATTTTAGTACGAAGTACTAGTAAAATGTCTTATATTTGCATCAACAGAAATTCTTAAACTATTCTTTAAGTTCGTCGGATTTCGTTGGCATGGGTCTATCATTGGTGACAGTGATGTAGCACATTTCTCAATGGGTTTATTCTGTGACAATAACGATCTTTGGTTACCAATGCATCGTGATAAA
>CAHIKZ030005452.1:35000-42500 GCA_903632075.3 Acanthosepion pharaonis
TCTTAATATATATATATATATATATATATATATATATATATATATATATATATATATATATATATATATAATCTAGTATTATGTATGCACTAATCGAATATTGGTATATAAAAAATTTTAGAGCACTAATCGAAAACACATTAATTGAAGGATTCTTGTTTACCATTTTATGAAATAGAAAATGATTTCTCATTTTCACAATAACTTTGATCGTATAACTTTTATGTATATTAGGACATTAGGGGCATGCTTGTAAATGTTCCCAGCACTCTTTATATATATATATATATATATATATATATATATATATATATATATATATATATGTAAAACGGACAAAGAATATTTGTTAAATCCTTTCATTTCTTCTAGTGCTGAATACGTCGTTTGAGAGAGACAGACAGACAGACAGACAGACAGAAGTAAACATAGATAGATAGAGAGATAGATATAGAGAGTTAGAGTGAGAAAGATAGAGTGACGTAGATAGTTAGGTAGTGAGATAGAGAGATAATTAGAGAGAGATAGAGATAGACAGAGATAATTAGAGATAGAGAGCGATATTTAGGAAGACAGAAATAGAGAGAGAGATGATTATATAGAGAGATGGAGAGAGTGATAGAGAGAGATAGTGAGAGATAGATAAAGAGAAAGAGTTATAGAAATAGAGATGATGTTAGATAGAGAGAGAGAGAGTTAGAGACAGAGATAGAATGAGAGAGTTAGATAAATGGTTATAGATAGATAGATAGATAGATAGATAGATAGATAGATAGATGCAGTGAGAGAGTCAAATAGATGGTTAGAGAGAGAGTTAGAGAGAAAGAGAGTTAGATTGATAGAGAGTGAGATAGCTAGCTAGCTAGCTAGACACATATATATATATATATATATATATATATATATATATATATATATATATATATATATATATATAGAGAGAGAGAGAGAGAGAGAGAGAGAGCTACATAGATATATAATTATCGAAGAGTTTACAAAAATTTATGAATCTGATTTGGAGAAAATTTGAATAGTCACCTATTATCTTACAAGAAGTAAATTTTCAATTAATCATTTTAACTTCAAAACTGTTACATGCAAATTTTGAACTGCTGAATTCCGTTAAAAATGTGTTTTGCTATCGTTTTAATAGCTGTTGCACATTGTAGGCAATATTCTAAATGTCGTTCTAAATACCATTTTAATTAACGTTTTAAATACCATTTAAAAGCCATTGAAAACACCGGTCACTTTATTATGTATAATCTTCTAGCATTACAAATTATTACCCTTGTATCTGCTATAAGAGAATTTGGAACAATGTTTTTAGTTTTCAACAATACTAAGAATGAAAGAGAAAATAATTACATAAGTATCTTCCTCATTAATCGACATGCTTCATTTAAGCCGGCATATTACATAAAATCTGAGCTTGTTTTTTTTTTTTTCACAAATTTGAAAATCAAATTTCACACCTCAAATTTATTCGGGCCATTTTTTTATTAACTGTCTGGTTTTCTTCCTATAAATATTTTTAATTACTCTTAGAAAACTGCAATAAACAAACCTAATCTACTGTATCATTATTAATTTTTATATTCACATTTTTATTAATATACACTTTTTTTATATATATAATCATTATAGAACTTCAAATTGAATATGTTCGGCAAATGCATGAAAATGTATCTGGAAAATGATCAACGAATTTCTTCTTTCTCTTACTTTTCAACGATAAAATCTTAGCAGAAGAGAAACATTTTCATCATTTCATCCCAAACATGGCGATAATGCCACTAGGACACTATGAGTTACGGGGGGCGGGGCTAAAGAGAATCTGAAAACTTTAGCGAGGAGAAAGGACAATGAAAGAACAGGTTTCAGGACGATAGAAAATGGTGATTAACGTTTCATTTAAATATTCGAAGATTGTAGCTAGTAGGGAAGCAAGAAATCGGAAAGGATTTCTACAGACAAGAATTGCAAGAAAAGACACTATTAGAATAGAACATACGGCTGCATCTATCCAGTTAAACAGTACAACGTTAAAACCTAGTTGTCAATCTAGTAGCAGGCTTATATACATGCAGGCGAGGCAAAGCTCATCAGACCAATTGCCATGAAAATATTTGTAGAAAAGACAGAGAGAAGACACATCCGATTGGTGATAAAGTGACTGAAATCGAGATGCCACATCCAGATCGATTATATTACAAACACGTCTTTTAATTTTGTCGAGAATTTCGAGATATATCGTAGAAGCAGCTGACCAGATATGGCGGCAATATCCAATTCACCGATGAATGGTAGATTTATAAATGTGCAAGATGGATTCTAACAAGGAAACTCAGTGAACCAAATAATGCAGTAGATCTAGTAAGTTATTCAATATAATCACTCCTCTTCATGTAAGTGGAAAACGTGAGCCTAAGGCGGAGTCAAGAGTTGCTCTTCTAGCGGTTAGAATTAGCTATGTCGATGGCAGGCAGAAAAGGTTCTCGATGGTGATTAAATGAAAGCATTTTTGGGAGGCGTTAAAATTTACAAGCCATTCCCTACCACAGTAAACCTACGGGTCCTTTCAAGAGCAGCTGTAAGTTTTACTTTGTCGGACCTGCCATACTTGCTTCTAAAACAGGAGTAAATAGTTGTGTCATCAGCATAAATACTTATTTGGGAACTGCTTAAATCGAGAAAGTCGTTGATGAAGTTAAGAAACCAATGTAGGTTCAAAGATAGAGCCCTGGGGGATGCCCGCATTAATGTAAAATGAATTAAGAACATGTCCGTTCAACGCAACTTTCATTACACGATTTGTTAGGAACGATCATATTAAGCCAAATATTCGACCAGATATACCAAAGCCCTTAAGTTTGTGGAGAAGGCCAGCATTCAAAACCCTGTCGAGAGATATGAAAGCCACAACCCGATCTTCACAGTTTTTTTTTGTTTTTTTTTAAGCTTGACAGACAAATAGCTGTTAACACATTGGTGGTAGACTTGAAAAAACGGAAAGCATATTGTTTATACGGAAGAATGCCATGTGAAGTGAGATGCCTAACCAATTCGGCGTTGAGTATTGTCTTTAGTACTTTACCAAAAAAAGAGATAAAAAACTAATAGAAGTATAATTCAAAGAGTCAGAAGGTTCACAAGAGTTCACTGTAGTTCGGGAACTACAGAGAAGGATTTATAACAAGCTGGAAAACAAGAAGCAGCGAGGCATTTATTGTAATGTTTGGGAAGAACAGAAATCGATTCAGAAGTACATTTCTTGATGGCAATTGGAGGGATACCGTCGAATCCGTAAGCCTTGGGGAGGACCTAGTTTAGACATGATAGCAGAAACTATGGACGGAGCTATATGTATATAACAAGGTAGAGACTCTATTCTAGAGGGAAAACAGGCAAAATACCCCTGATGAGTCGAGCATAACAGTAACACTATTGCCTTTGTACGTTGGTTAATAAATCTATCATATATACAACAAAACTTTAATAAGCATAGTAGCCGTAAAGAATGAGGGGATTATTTAAATATGAATCGGTACTTCTGGTCGGATCAGAGTATTTGTTCACGTAGTATCGTATCATCAACAGAAAAGGTCAAATATATTATTAGTTCCAAGATCAGGTAGAAGATGTGTTTGTGTGTGTGAATCTGGTATGGCATGATATTTGTTTGTGTGAATCTGGTATGACATTCCCAAACTGTGACAGACAGAAAAACGAAAAATTCTTGTGGTATCGTACTGTTAGAGCGCCTTGATATCATCATATAATGAAGGCTTCATTGAAGGTAGTGCTGCAGTTTTCGAGGAATTATATATATATATATATATATATATATATATATATATTATGGTTGATATACACCACATAGGACTCCATTTTAAAAGACCTATAATTGTACCATATTTTCTTGAATGTACCTTCTGTACATCACACAAAGATCACAGATGGCAGAACAAAGCTTATATAGGATGTACAGAAATATGTGATATATATATATATATATATATATATATATATATATATATATATATACGATGAACATTGAAGTCAACACTCAGAGCTGTTTTATGCTAGACGCAATCGTCAAAAATGAAGCCTTTCGCCTCTGAATGTTGACTTCAATGTGTTTATTAACGTGTCTGCATTTGAACATCCCTTCAAACCGTTCGTTCAACAAGTTGTCTCTGTCCATGGATGCCACAAGATCCAGCTTGTCCTCCTGGTACCAACTTCAAGCACTACCATTAAAGCTGTAAGATTTTACTCTTCTCAAAATACTCTAACACCGGGGCCTCTATACATCTCTCTTGAAACCCCCACACATGGCTGACTAGCTTGGTACAATGGTTATAGGTCTCTATTTTAAAAGAAGACCTATAATTGTACCATCTTTTCTTAAATATGCCTTCTGTACATCACACAAAGATTGTAGAG
Organism: Acanthosepion pharaonis; assembly: GCA_903632075.3. Lineage (NCBI taxonomy): Eukaryota > Metazoa > Mollusca > Cephalopoda > Sepiida > Sepiidae > Acanthosepion > Acanthosepion pharaonis. Next base: position 39,450 of record CAHIKZ030005452.1, read on the forward strand.
GGCAAAACAAAGCTTAGAAAGATATTGTGAAATACCCGTACACAGAAAAGTTGTTTAACGAACGGTCTGAAGTGAAGTCTAAATGCAAACACGTTAAGAAAGACATTCTAGCCCCAAAGGAAGCTGAATGAGAATTTATTCGTTAATAATTTTCTTTTTCTTCACTTTCGGTTCTACCTGCTATCCCCCCTCTCCCCATTGATGAATTTACTTATGGCGTTAGATTAGGTTATATAATCCAGAAAATATAGGCTACAAATTATTTTTTTTTACTAAAGACCACCTGATGAAACTGTAAGGCTGAACCCAGGTTGTGTTAACGGTGAATTTTTCAATCTTTTATATTACTATTATCCGCTCTACACATTCAATTTTTTATAAATGTGTATTGAGTACTTTCTTAAAATATCCGTCCTCTGGTCTGATTTCATTTTATATAACTAACTATAACTAACTCCATTTTATATAACTAATTAACTAACTAATATATATATATATATATATATATATATATATATATATATATATATATATATATATATGGAGAAAATATATATACATTTTATCCTCTGGTGATTTTCTGAGTTTACCACCTTACAAAAATAGGAATGGTCTATAATTTTAAGGGTAGGTCCTTCTTGAAAGTGAATAAAATATAAAAAAATTCTAGAAAATCAAATTATATTAATTTTTGAACATTTATTTCTTTTTTATTGAAAAAAAAAGTCTTTCACCCCATAGCAAAACATAACTCAGTATTTGAAGAAACCCTTGTTGACAAGCACAGCAGCCAGATGTTTCCTGTAGTTGGTTACCAAGTTTTTACAGATCCCAGGAAGGATTTTAGTCTATTCCTCTTTGCAGATTCTCTCCAAATCTTTAAGGTTTGTAGGTTGTCGTTGGGCAACTCGAAGCTTCAGCTCCCTGCACAGATTCTCTAAAGGATTAAGGTCCGGAGACCGACTAGGCCACTCCATTACCTTCTTCTCGGGCCACTTCTTTGTTGCCTTAGCCGTATGCTTAGGGTTATTGTCATACCGCCCAGCCCTATGGATCAAAGACAACACAGAAAATAGTCATTTATTGATATGACGGTTCCTACAGTCTGTAATGTATGTTTGACGATCATAAAATAAACTAGCAAACTACAAGAATTTTGAAATCGAAATTTCAAGAATGTTTCACATGAAGACATCACTAATTACAATTGCGGTTGGAGTGCTAGCTTTGACTGGAAATATTCTGATATACTCATTGATTGGAAACCTGACAACCCATACCTTAAGTAAAATCAGAAAATTGGTCTTGCAAGCACAGCTCACACACTATTAAGGGCCTTATCTATATAGAATGTGTATACGTCTGTATTTTTTTTATTTACACACATGTGCAACAGAAAATTTAATGATGCCATTCTTGACCTTAGGTGTCTGGTTGAGACCTCGGAGGAAATAGAGTATACAAAGGAAATAATACTAATACTACGTCTAATAATACTAATACTACTAATAATAGTAATAACAATACTACTACTAATAATAATAATACTACTACTAATAATAATAAATAATAATAATAATTATTATTATTAATAATACTACTACTACTATCAACACAGAATACAAGCAAATCACCCAGATATTATTATCAAAGACAGAAAAGAAAATGTTTCCACACTAATTGACATGAGTGTACCAAATGACAAAAAAACTATGTAAATGTTTTTGAAAAACTAAGCAAATACAAAGATCTGGAGATGGAAAAGAGTGTGGCATTTAAAAACTAAAATTGGTCCTCTTGTCGTTGGAGCTTTGGGTCTGATAACGAAAAGAACTCAACAACAAAATCCCTGGTGCGCCACTTCTCCAGGAAACAGTAGTTCTGACAAACCCAGCCGATATCCTGCGAAGTTTGGTTCATTTAATTTTTATTGTTATTAGTAACTGTCTTTTTTTTATTAGTGGAAACAACAAAAAATAACATTCTTCCCTTGCCCTTGGTCATGATTATAAAACAAATGACGGTCAAAATTTTTTTGGTAAGATAATAATAGTATTGATTTTCCGAATTATTTTCATCTGCTTCCTATATATATATATATATATAGTAGTACAAAATTTTATAACAGCAAGGAACAAGCGTAATTTCATATTGAAATTACAAGGCATATTTGATGAAAATTAAACTAAGACATAACTGGTTTTGTCCCAGCTTATCAATTTTATTCTGGGAATTAAAAAAACGTGTAAATAAATTTATAGAATGGGACAATGAGGGGCGGGAGAAAAATCATATATTTAAGAAAACTAGAGACTAAAACAATATTCAGAGCCAGCAAGCAATCCCTCTGTTTATAGAGAGAAGGCTTGCGGGATGTGATATACAGGGACTCTAGAACCTTAACATGATATGATGAGTGTGACCGAGACAGAATTGAAAAACGGTCAACACTTAAGCCTATAACACAGCCCCTGTTATTAATAACATATTGAGCGATCGATGACCCGGATGTAATCACCGGCTGACTATTGCTAGAGGTCGGATTCAAAATTCTGGGAGGTAAATGTTGTTTTATTCTAAAATCCGAACGCTGGGAAGTCCTCCCTATGTAGTCGAGTCCACAATTAGATTCATATTTATATATCACAGAATTAACATGATGGAAGAAAAGGACATCTTTGAGAATGGAAGAAAGAATAGATCGAGTAACAAATATTTCGCGAACCTCAGCAGAAAAATAACACCTGCCGATTGCAAGTGTAATTCGCCTAACCAAAGATTCACCCTCTGAACCAATGAAAGGAAGACACAAATAAACAGGATTTTTTTTTTTTAACTATATTCGGCTTATTCTTATAAAAATTATTGATAAAAACAAGAATAACACTATCCAAAACATCTAAGGGATATCCATTTCTGGAAAGTGTCATCTTAATAAAATCAATCTCCTCGCGAAGAAAAACTTCCGAACAAATAAAGAGAGTCCTATGGGTAAGGATCTTGATAAGATTAATCTTACGTTTTCTGTGACAAAAAGAGTCGCAACGTGTA